>JAUIMM010000007.1:27982500-28255000 GCA_031769625.1 Taudactylus pleione | reverse complement strand
TCATTTTCATTGAATCTGCACCTGGAAGTTCCATATGGGGCTTCCAGTGCAATTTGGCTGAGTGACCAAGTGATGTGGTACTGTAAGTGTCTTCTTACTGCTGCCTTCCACATAGTCCTAACATGTAGTCTCCCCCCACCTCCACCTAGAAATCTTTCTGCAGCAGTGGATTATGGACAGCATTGGAATCAGACATCTGTGGATCTGGACTGCAGCCACACCAGCCAGAAGCAGGTAAGACATTTTTTTCAAAACTCGGGGTTAGGGGCGGTAGCCTAAGTAGTTTGCCTAGGGCGCCGTGACACCTTACACTGGCCCTGCATGCAAAATGCCCATATGCTGAATGTCCCTCTTATTCTCCCACTGCAGTTACCTCTACTGACTACATTGTTACTTAAACCACACCATTCTCCCCACTTAAATGATTCACAAATGGAATTACAGTAAGTAAGAGTAGAAGAGGATATATTGTAGAGTCTTTTTCACTATACATCCAATACAGGCTACAGTATATTGAGGGCATGAGCAATTTTCAGCTGCTCACAGCAAGTAACTAATCGCTAGTTGCAGCATTTTATTTCCAATGCAATGGTCTACTCAGACATGATGCAGCAATTGAATCGCATTGTGTGAGCCTCAAGCAATGAATAACACCAATTATCCATAATGGGATGAGCTAGCAGTAAATGCTACTTTGACCTCTGTAATGAGATTTCACAGAGATCTCAGGTGATTAATTGGTCAAAGTAGCATAAAGTAGTACAGTATTTGCTAAAAGATTAATTTCATGTGATTTAATTGTTGAGATAAGAAATGGCCAGAGTAGTTTAGGCCTAGCCTTTGGCAGCAGCTCAGCTGGTTAAGTACTGTCCATATGAAATATTTTATAACATTTCTCGTGAATCTTTTCAAATTATATAAATGAAAGCCCCTATAAAAACAACTAGGATTTCTCATTGACTGTATTTCAGATTAAAAACCAGTGGAAGTTGACGGGATCAGCCACAGTACCAGCTACAGATGACAAGTGGCAGTGCAATTTCAACACTGACAACTGCAACATGTGAGGATCTGCTACAGTACAAGCTGAACAAAGGGCCTGATTCAGCTTGGATCGCTACTGAGATAGCAGCTGCAATTAAGGACGCCCACTTTACCTTACACACATCCGTAATGTTTAGCAAGACTGCGAAACCATCAGTACAATCGAGTACCATCGCAGCATCACGCACACTTGCACAAGGTCTGACCTTACTCAAAAATTGCTTACTTCATCTCACCCTATGAGGCCTCAGGCTGCGTAGGGGATTGCAGTGGATAGTTTATGCACGCCCCTGCAACAGCGTTCAAACGCACTGGCATGCCTGCGTTTCACTAACCATCTCCCTGTCACCTCCCACAAACAGAACTTCCTGTCAATCACTATGCGATGGGTCTAAGTAGTCACTGCGATCGCAGTCCCGATCCCAGTGGCCTGTTCGCCCACGCTCACTGAGATGCATACGCAGTATACAACAATAGGCCGATTGCGTGCGTATTAGCAACTGTGATCCAAGCTGCATCAGGCCCAAAGACAACTGCACATTCTTTTTTACTTACTACAATTAGCTTTTTGGTAATGGTCAAGTCAACTCTTCTTTATCCCATGCCTACTAGTACATATTGGTATACATTTTGCTGCAGCTGTCCAATTAGCTGTCAGGCAAACATCTTGCATTTAAAGTAATAATAATTAATACTAATAATATACGCTATTTAGTAAAAATAGCGAGAATCTGTCACCCAATAACAGCAGTTTTTGGCGCATTTCACAACTAAAGTTCGGCCATATTTATATAACAATCCATGCCAGGACAGACCACACGAAAAAGACATATCCCTGCAAAGAGAAAAAATGCATGCGGTGTAGTGCGAAGTCAGTTACAAAAGTAAGTGTGCCAGTGCGCATCGCCGGGCTGCAGGCAAAGAGTGCTGCAGCCAAACCAACAGCCACCTGTAGCAGCACTAGCAGTATGCTTATGAGGATCATGTACAGCAGGTCACAGGCATCAGGAGCCGGGGGAAGTTTAGGATGGAAGGTTGTAAAGATGCTGGCTGCCCTGGAGAATATATTAGACGTATGTTTCCACAAAGTGATGCATGTGAACAGCTCCAACCTGTAATGCTCAGCCCTGCTCTGTAGCCATCTCACTCCCAAACTGTCCACCAGGACAATAGAGGGAAGAGCCAAGAAAGTGCAACATGGGGATAGCAGATAGAGATATGTCTATTGTCTGCTTTTCCCCTAACCAGCAGGCATAAAATTACCCAGAATGCCATCCAGAGATCTCTCACCTTTATAAATACGGCAACTGCCAAATCCTTATTGTTATCTGTGATTTCTCCACACTATTCGCTTTACTAAATATAGAGAAGCTACATACAGTATTTTGCTTTCTACAGCTGAAATGCTGGAGAAAAACATTTTATGTCTTTACTAAATAGACCCCTCAATGCCATTCATGGGAAAGTCTAAGCCAAAGATTTTGACAGGGTATTATCCTTGCCAAATGGAGGTGCTCATTGACATCAAAATAATAAAAAGCGCCACTTGTGTGAGTATGGCATACAATAACAGGTGTCAAATTATACAAAACCTTTCAGAATATGTATTACCGCACCAAATGCTGTACTGTACTTTGATATTAATCTATTTAATTAAATATCTCACAACATTTGCAACATGCGTAATCAAGAGGGGACATGCCATTCCCATTGTTTTGAATGCTGCACACACCATGGCAGGTGCACCCATTACTGATATGCAGGTCAGCAGTAAATGGGACTTACATCCCCAAGTCCCAGATATTTGGGACTGCATTGTTCTGATCATGAAGATGTAACAGAACCCTCAAATTGGGGCTGTCCTGCTGAATCAGGACAGTTGGGAGATTTACAATTATGCTAGTGTAATAAACTGCCCAATTCTCTAGATGAAGTGTTCTCAAATGTATTTCTAACAGCAAAATTATACATCTTTTAATTTGGTCATCTTTTATTAACATTAATAGAATATAATACATTGGATTAGCTGTGAAATCTTATAGAATTTATATCATTCTTAGACAATGACTATTGCAGTCAATGAATGTCTACACAGACCAGATAGCTGTATAGCCACTGGCGTTTTAAGTAAGCATTTCATTCATGTAACACTGAAAATCATTGTTCCAAACAGGGTCACCATGAGTGGGGACTGTAGGCAGTAATGTCCTGGGCCTGGACAGAGAGGGGGACGCCTATGCAGCTGTGGACAAGGGTTAACTGTATAGAAATGTCCGGGCAAAAATGGACGCTACCATTGGGAGGACAAAACAGCCAACAATATGGACAAACAAATACATAGGAACACAAGGAAACATCATGTTTAACAGATGTCAGTGAGAAGGCACCATTATGTCTTCAGGATCGCGGAAGACCAACTAGCACACTGGGAAAATCTGGCTGAGGCTGACATCAGTGAGAAAAGGCTAGGGTATATATATCTATATATCTATATCTGTGAGAGAGAGATGGCTGGGGCAGGGCTGAGTATATATGTGTGAGAGGGAGGTGGTTGAGGTATATGTGTGAGTGAGGTGGAGCTGCCATGAGGGTATTTATGGATTATATTGAGGTGGCTGAGGCAGAGCTAGGGTATCATATAAATTATATGATAGGTAGACATGTTATAATAACAACCACAGCCCAAACGTTGCCAATTATTTTTAAAACTGGTTTACGCACCTGTTGATGCCCCACCCTGCTGTAGCTCCACCCACAATATCCACAGGTGACAGCACCGCCTGCCTATTTTGTCAGTACCGGGCCTAACAATTTCTGATGGCAGCCCTGGTTCCAAGTGAGTCTTTGGACAATTTACATTTTTGCTTGTGTTGCTGTAGCAGTGTTCTTAGTACTATGTTCCACCATTGCGTGTTTGACACATGTCAACACATTAAAAACATTAGAGAAACAAAAGTTAAAAAGCATTTACCACAATCATATAATATATATTATTATTTAAATTAATATGATTTTGATTCAATTTTAATTGTGTTTAAAATGCAGGGAGTTGGAGTGCCAGGATGGAGGGGAGAGAATCCTGAATTCTCATGGTTTAATTACTGTACAATTAAAAAAACAATGAAACCCTGACTCCTCTATAGCCTACACATTAGTTCAAAGTCTACTTCTCTGGCCAATGCCAAGATTAGTGTCCTAAAAACTTGCTTTGAAAAATATAATGAACCCTGATAACAATGGCAGTTAATTAACACTGATGAAACAGGCAATAAGCATAGTCTTAGTAAAGAAAGCACAGATATAAAAATCATTGTTTGTTGAATCTACAACACAAACATCATTGTAAGTGAACTTGGTCTGTAATACACATCTAAAAGCATTTGCAGGCCAGTCCAAAGTCAGGCTGTCTCCAGTCTTTTAATGTTGATTTTGATTATATGAATCATTTCTAATGCCGGTGGCTAAATAAATTTTGATGACATGCAAGCTATGATTTCTTTGTTCAAGGTCCATTTGTTAACTGAGACAGAAATTACTTTAACGTCACGCTTTATGGGTACTTCTAAAATATTTTGGGTGTTTTTTTTATAAATCTGACCTTCTTTGTGCAGAAGCAAAGCAGAGAAAGCCTTCCAGCGTTCAGCTAATTAATGCATGATCAATTTAGGGTTAGGTCATTTCATTTGTGAACTACAGATTTCCCTCTGCAATTTATTGATGGGGATATTTTAATAACCAAATTGTATATAGATATATAAGTATCATGCAAAGGGCAAAACATTTAACTTCACAGAAATGGGATATTTATTTAAGTAGCCAATGATATATAGTGAAGATGTGGTTCAGGGAAGAGACACTAGACATCCAGAACTTATCAGTTTGTTCCACCAATTCTACCATGAGTGCTGCAGTTTTGTCACATAAAATGTCTACATAAAAACTGCGGCTTGCTGTACTTCAGATACATGCACCAGTCCCTGGCTGATACTTGGACTGTGATAAGTAGCAGAAGCTGCAGGACTATTGAGTGTAATATTGTTTCTCCCATATCACATTACCCTGGACGGCTGTAACATCATCTTGTACACCCAGCCAGTTACTAATTAAGCTGTTTTTAATAAGCACATCAATACAATGAATGCACACAATACAGAGTGTGCAGTATTTTAGGCAAACCAAATGCTGCACTAAAAGGTCACTAGCTGAATTGCTTCGTTATTTCCTTGGCTTGTGTTAACGGCCATGAAAATTAACTACAGTACTGCCAGCGAGCAGTGCTCCATCGACATTAAGGGGCCTGGGTTTGTAACCAGAAGCGATGGCAATGCACAGTAACATGAAAATGTTTAATTAATTCTGTAATTATACAAGGTTCGGCAGTGTCAATGGCAGCTTTGGATAAGGGATTTGTATAGGCATTGCAGTTAGTTAGCTTTTCTGGTGTTTTACCAAATGATTTCTGCAAGCTTGGGATTGTATTTGGCATTAAAATGGAAATGATTCTTTGTTACACTAGATCTATAACCAGTTGTATCTTACCTTCAGTATAGCATGAATTCCTTATGTCAAGGACTGAACAACACATAGGTCCGGCGTCAGGGGGGACTAGGGGGACACCAGTACCGGTCCCCAAGGTTCCATGGGGGCCCAAGGTTTGGATGGCTTCCATCCACTCAGGGAAATGCTAACCGCGATATATAATGTAGCAGTATTTTAAAACCACGTCGGCTTGGCATAACAATAGGATCAGATTTAAACTCTGTAAACCCCCTAGTTACCCTCCGTAGTGTAGACGGGGAAACTACAGAAGCTAGCATGCGTGACAATCGGTGATAATGGGTGATGGTGGGCATAATGATGTGCAGCACTTCTCCCTATAAACCAGCTAAGGGCAAGCATTGCATGCATTATCACCATTGGATTCCAATTGCACAGCCAGCGCCCAAGAACTAGCCATCACGATTCTGAAGAAAGAGGAAGGAAGGAACTGTACAGTTTTTATATATTCCATAGTCAGTACTGTGGCCAAGTAAGTTAACTGAATTAACTATAAAATAATCCCACATCACACAGAAAATAATTATATATAATACTGGTATCATGTCAACATTATGACTGTTGACTTATCATACCACACCCCTCCACCAGCTAGATACCAATAATTATATGGCCATTAAAGCTGCTATGTTTATGCTTTATAAAGAATTATGTTTATTAATAATAATAACAATAATAATAATAAATAGTATGGGGGAACGTGAAAATGAGTTTCTAAACATGGGAGTGTTACAACATTACAACACTTATGGAACTCATTGTTTAGCTGTGCTTATGCTGCTCATAGTAGGCAATGTAAATACCTGCTTTGGTATTGTAAATACCTCCTAGATTTCAGCTAGGAGGGTTCAGTCTATGCAATCTGTTAACTCTCCTATTCTCTCTCTATACGTCTTCTCTAGGTAAACTCATCAGCTCTTTTGACCTCCATTACCATCTCTATGCTGATGATACTCAGATCTACCTTTCCTGATCTTTCCCCCTCTCTCCTGACTCGTATCTCTAACTGTCTCTCTGCTATCTCTTGCTGGATGTCCCAGCGATTTCTCAAACTTAATATGTCTAAGACTGAGCTGATAGTCTTCCCTCCCTCCCTCCCTCATAACATCATGTCCCACTATTTCTTTATTAATAGATGGCATAACTATCTCATGTAGTCCCAAAGTGTGTTGTCTTGGAGTCATCCTGGACTCTTCCCTCTCCTTCAAACCACACATTCAGAATCTCTCGCAGTCCTGTCATTTCCATCTCAAGAATATTTCCAAGATCAGACCCTTTCTCACCCAGGATGCTACCAAAACCCTTGTACATTCACTGGTCATCTCCAGATTGGACTAGTGTAACCTTCTCCTAGCTGGCCTCCCCAAATCCCATCTCTCTCCTCTCCAGTCTGTGCTCAATGCTGCTGCTCGGCTCATCTTCATCTCCAAACGCTCTACATCTGCCTCCCCTCTTTTGCAAGCCCTCCACTGGCTCCCTTTCCCTTTCAGAACCCAATTCAAGGCTCTCACACTCACTTACAAAGCCCTCACCCATTCCTCTCCCATTTACAACTCTGATCTCATCTCCCTTCACTCTTCTGTCCGCCCTCTTTGTTCACTTAATACACGCTGCCTTTCATGCCAATTGATTACTTCCTCCCACTCCCGCCTCCAAGATTTTGCCCATGCTGCTCCTCACCTTTGGAACTCCCTCCCTCTCCCTATCAGACTCTGCACCTTTCTACAATCTTTCAAACGAGCTCTTAAGACCCACTACTTCATTAAAGCCTTCCAGCTCTCATCCTAACTTGCTGCTACATCTTCCTTTCTCCCCGCCCACCCCATTCTGTGTCACTCCTGTTTGTCTTCCCCTACCTTAAAGAATGTAAGCTCTTTCGAGCAGGGCCCTCTACCCTCTTGTGCTTCTCCCTACTGTAATTTAATTTATCCCTTACTCCCCACTAGGGCAACTAACACTTGGCTGCTTATGCGGGCATTAAGGTCGCTAATATAGCAGTGTTTATCCATGTCCTGTATTGTATTGAATTGTATTGTAAGTCAATGGTTACTTTTTTGTCTATGTACTTTGTAAGGCGCTGCGGAACACTTGTAGCGCCATATAAATAAATGATAATAATAATAATAATAACTAGAATTAGCCATACAAATGGAAGGAGAGCCGCAGCTTTACAAAGTGCAGCAAGTGAGGTACCATTCTATGCACGAGGGGGAACCCTATAGGAACACCATGTTATGGAGACTTGTTGTCATCTGGCTGACTATATGGAAATTTGAGATGAAGTCCTACAGAATCAAATGTGTGTCCCTGATTGACAGACACAACACTTGATTATTCTCTCACAGGTAGGCCAGGGAGTCCTTATATTGTCAGAAGGAATAAATGACTGCACCAGGCTTCTCTAACATGCAATGGGCAAAGGCGCAGTTACTATGTGTGGTGTATATATAGTCAGGTGCATAAATAATGGCACATTGACAGAATTTTCATATTTTGGCCTCTATTCACCACCACAATGGCTTTGAAACAAAACAAACAAGCTGTGCTTTAACTGCAGATTTTCAGATTTAATTTGAGGGTACTTACATCCAAATCAGGTGAACGGTGTAGGAATTACAACGGTTTCTATATGTGCCTCCCACTTTTTAAGGGGCCAAAAGTAATGGGACAAACTAAACAATCCTAAATCTAACTTTCACTTTTTAATACTTTGTTGCAAATCCTTTACAGGCAATTACAGCCTGAAGTCTGGAACGCATAGACATCACCAGACGCTGGGTTTCATCCCTGGTGATGCTCTGCCAGGCCTCTACTGCAAATGTCTTCAGTTCCTGCTTGTTCTTGGGGCAGAAAAACGGGACTGTCCCGCTGGAAGTTGGGAGGTATGCTTATTGAAGTATAAGTCACAGACTTAACACTATGCCTTCCTATAGACGCAGTAAGCTTGTGACAGGCAAGACTCGATTCCTTATTCAGAAATAGAACTATTTACAAAAATCCCCTTAAACATTAGGATAATTTGGCATACATAAGGGGAAGAAAGCTCCTAGGATAATAAGTATTTACCTTGCACCCAATGATGCTCCTCTTACAAATAAATAAGGAGCACCCTAGCATGAACTATGCCTTGAAATCACCATCCCCAGGAGTTAGAGCTTAGTTCTAGGGTATATTCCCAACACAAATGACATTCACTAGAGTGATGGTGAGGTAAGTAAGAGGACATTTGCCCGCCAGGCCATGTTTGTTTTTACTATTGAGATTTGGCACAGAGAGAAAGTCTGGGCTAATTTCGGTGCTGTAAACAGTTACTAAGCAGTGCATAGTCACAATAATGTATAAGCCCTTGCAGTATTATAAATGTATGCTTAGTTTCTCATTGGCCTGTACCAGCAGTGATGATGGAGACTTTCCCATCAGGCTTTGATAGCACAAATAGCTACAGACATGAATAATATGCAGAAATACATTGCTGTCATTACCTGTCTCTGTTATGTGTGAGGGAGTATTAGAGAGTAGCTAACATAAGACATTCATTTGTGCCAAACACTGACTTGTGTCAGCCCTCCCATGACATTACAATCATTGGGCGGAAATTGAATTCAACGTGACTTGAATAGCGCCGAGAAGGAGGTCCTGGAGCTATTCAATTCAGGGCGCTGTTATGTCAGAGAATGCCCATTCTTGCGCCTTAAACATGGTGTTTAGTCGTGAGAACAGGCATTCTCCTACATAAGTGCCCAGCACAATGCTGTTTCCGCTGAGCTAAGGGCAGAAAACGGCATCGCACCAGCCGTTTTGTCGGTTTTGTGCTTGCACCCCAGGAGTGGTGTGAGAAGAAATCCTTCGTCGGGTTTAACAGCGCGCTGAATTGAATATCTCCACGAGCTCCTTCCCGGTGCTATTCAATCCGCGTGGAATTGAATTCCGCCCATAATAGTGATTATTACAAAGTTACATGTTTGGAACTCTCTCCCTCTCCCCCTCTCTCTCTCCCTCTTACACCCCCCCCTCTCTCTCGTAAAAAGTTGCCTGTTTAGATCTCTCCCATCTCTCATGTAAAAAGTGACTTGTTTGGACTTCTCACCCCTCATGTAAAAGGCTACATGTTTTTAAGCTATTAAAGCTGTTGTAACAGAAATGACAGCCATAAAAACTTCAGTTGCCATTCCCATTACCCATACCTTATGTATTTATATACCTGTGAGACTAGTATATGCTATACTCCCTCCTTCATAGCATCATTTATACGTATCCGGCTGTCAAATTCACTGAAGCTAGAAAGTCACATAAAAACAGTCAAACATTTTGGAATTCTGTATGTTAACACCCACACAGGTGGCAACTATTGGTCTTGTTCCCCAAAACAGCCATAATGACAAATACTAGAATCATTAGCATCTTTGGAATCTAAATACATAATGAGAGCTGAATACTAAGGAAGCCATTTCAAAATCCCAACACAGCAATAAACAGCTGTTTCCAGCATGTCAAATGATTTCTTAAGAAATGCCAATTTCACTACCACCCAAGTGCCTCAAGCTGTTTTTGTCCAATATTTAAGCTACACTTGACGTTTTAAATATTTTTGTGTTTTCTAAATGTCCTGCCAGTGCCTGATTCCAGTAAATGGTGGAGGAATCTGCAGCATTTTACCTCTGTTTTAGTCTTGAAACATGTACGCAGCTATACTTTTGACGGATTGTACTTGAGAGGTAAAATGTTTAAGCTTTGTAGCCATTAAAAGCTGTGATTCTGAATCCTCCAAAGCGTCTTCTGAGCTGTTGTTATTTAAAGACTTTATTATCTGCAGCAAGGCAGGCTCCTGCTTTAAAGGATGCCTGTGCCCTCAGTTCTTCGGAAGCATGTTGGTCAAACTGGCTGATCAAACATCTCATATCACAAATGCATTATATGAGCTGTGAAAGAGAGCGCAAGGAAATACAGGTCACAGGGATGCGGCAGTTCCAACCTTCTCACATTGACAGCATTAACAACAACAAAAAAAGAGGAAGCTTGGGGATGAATAGTGTTTGTTCTCCAGCTAGAGTGGGGAGGAGATGGCAGTAACAAATCTCTCCTACAATTTCTCTTTAAATAATGTGAGCTTAGAATGCATCAGAATAATAACCATTTGGATAAAAAAGAGCAATGTATAATAGAATTGCTGAAAATGTGTCAAGGTTTACAATGCAGCAGGGAGACATAATTCAGAGGAAGTGCAATGCTAGATCAAGAGGGTATGATCTGGAGCTTGTGGGCTAACAACCTGCAGCCCAACAAAAGGCAAGGAAAGACTGTAACTCATCATCGCAGTAGTGGCAGATTCACAATTGCGGGAAAGGGTACCAAAATGTTTCATTCAAATTTGGAGCAGATCTCAGAAGAAAAGAAATAACATGAGATCTGGCAGCAAATTGTAAAATGATTAATAGAGAGGAAGACACACAGTTCATATTTTCAATCAAATTCAGTATTGCTGAATTCTCTCCATAGGTAAAGGCTGGATGAATGAAGCTCTAGAATAGTGGATGACAATGTTATATAGTAAATGAATGAATCAGTGACTGAAGATGGGACATTTGGTCAGTAATACAAGGCCTGAATGTAAGATTACAGAGACAATTAGTAGGCTCGTTGGGCACACACTTTATTAACTTTCCAGATTCTCTGCTCTTTTTTCACTGATTCTACAAGAAATACGATGTAAAGTAGCTGGCACACTTACTAACGCACAGCTAACACATCAGTATTAATAATCTACCTCCACTGAGACATCAAATAGGAGCAGGGGAAAGGGCTCCGGAAATGTTCTTTAAATTGTTGCAGTGTAATCACAGAGCCAATATGATCGTTTCAGAATGTGCCTTCTCCAGGCAGCAGTAAGGAAATCTTTATTTTCTATTACCTGGTAAGGATAAATGGTTTTACTGGAAATGCATGAGGAATACTGAAAGGAGCAGAAAGACATTTAAATCAGGGTAATGGCTGAAAATTGGAAAAGGTTAGCCATATGCAAACGTTTTTATCATATAAGCTTCATGAATTCACAATGTCAAGAAGTGAATCACAGCTCTACTGGGCATTGTCTATAACCATAGGATTTATTTACATCATTTCTCTAAGATTGTTCATTTGCTTTAATTTAGAGCCATTCATTTACAGTAGCTCTTTATATACTGTAAAATGTATGTATTATGTAAAGAATTTTATTTAAACAGTCATACAATTTATTGCTGTGCTTTACATTAAATTCTTAAAGGTCACTTTTACACAAAAATCAAACAATTAGTTCCTAAGAGTAAACCAATTAAGAGGTATATTTATATATAAGAAACTGTTAATAATAATATTAATAAAATTAAAGCTTCTAAAAAGAGAAAAGTGTAGGTGTTGCCCATAGCAACCAATCAGATTATAGTATACATGATATACTTTCAAGAGAATAATAGGCAGAATCTGACTGGTTGCTATGGGAAACATTTTTTTTATAGACAATTTAGTACATCTACCATTAAAAACTAAAGAAACACTGTTCACAACCATTTTTAGCCTAGTAAAATCCACTTTTATGTGATCTAAGTAAACTTGCTTACTCTCCTGGTTTGTCTGGGAAACTGCTGCATCCCACACACTTCCATAGTTAAATAGTAAGGGTGAGGGGTGTGGAAATGCACTTTGCTTTGACTAGTATCTTTATGGTCATACCCATTCTCAGGGCCGTAGCTAGGGTAGTGCGGCTGGTGCCATCGCACAGGGCACCACAGGTCAGGGGGTGCTGTTTGGGCCTGTCAAATTTCTGTTTATTATCATTCTCACTTGTAGCTTCCTCTTATTTCATCCCCAGCATCTCCTGGCCTCTCCTATCTCTTCCCTGGCCCTTATCCATGAAGCCATGGCCCTTTATTGGGTGCATTATGTCCCTTTGAAAAATGAGGGGGGCGCCAATGCTCTTTCTGGCACAGGGCACCAAAAAATCTAGTTACAGCTCTGCCCATTCTGCACTATGTCTTTATTTCTGGCTTTGTACCATTTGGACACTTGGCCATGAAGTTGAGATTTACGTCATCTTGCCTCATGTACTTGCCACTTGCATCTGCCGTCTGTGGCTGGGATTGCTGCCGCTTCTGGAGCTTGTGTGTCTGCTGCCCCTGGAGTTACTGTGCCTGCAAGCGTGGCGGCCCTGGATGGGTCTGTCGCAGCTGGGGTGGTGAGTGGTGGCTGGTCTGGAGACTGGAGTTGTGAGAAGAGCCATGTGCACGGCAATGGAAGTAGAGATTATGGGGGTGGGCAGCGCTCTGGAGGGGGGCATTTCTGGAGACTCGGTTATCCCTGGAGACGCAGGCAGGGTTGGAAGAGGCATCGGAGGAGGGAGAGGAGGCAAAAAAGGGGTAAACGAGCTGGTACTAGAGCCAGGCTCAATTTATGTTTTATCAAACCCCCTTTGCCTAGCTTATTTCTAGCAAATGTTCAGTCCCTGACTAGTAAACTGGACGAATTACATGCAGTTCTTTCATACATGAAGCATCTGGAGTCCTGCTCTGTATTAATTTTTACCGAGACTTGGCTAAATGACTTAGTTCTGGATACTGCGGTCTCTTTTGGAAACAGGATTCTGTTCAGAGCAGACAGAACTTCTTCATCAGGGAAAAGTAGGGGTGGGGGGCTGTGTTTGTATATCCTGCATACCTGGTGTATTGATGCTATCTGTATTGGTAATCATTGCTCAGTGGATATTGAATATCTGTCTGTCAAATGTAGACCCTTTTATTTGCCCAGAGAAGTTTCGGTGGCAATTATCATTGCCGTTTATATTCCCCCTCAGGCTAATGTGACAATTGCCCTGGGAATTCTTTACGAAATTACAATCTGTGTATGTTGAGGCAGTTTTCATTATAGCAGGTGATTTCAATCAAGCTGACCTGAGGAAAGTATTGCCTAAGTTATATAAAAATGTATCGGCTCCAACTAGGGGCATGCGTACCTTGGACCAGGTGTATACAAACCTCAAGTCAGCTTATGAAACTGTTGTTTGCCCCCATATTGGCAGATCCGATCATATGTCCCTGTTTCTCATACCTGTTTACAGGTCATTAGTTAGGAGAGTGCGACCGGTCAGACGTCTGGTAACTATATGGCCGGAGGACGCACTGACTAGATTACAGGATATGTTGAAATTCACAAACTGGGATTTGTTTATTGATGAGAGTAGGGTAAATGGCGATATAGATATTGACTCTCTAGCATCATTGATATTAGGTTACATCGGTTGCTGTACGGATAGTGTTACAGTAACAAAGAGTATTAAAATATTTCCCAACGTGAAGCCTTGGTTGAACGGGGAAGTTCGATCTCTACTCAAGGCTCGTGATAGAGCGTTTAAATCTGGTGATTTAGAAATGTTGAAATCTTCCAGGTGTGAATTGCAGAAAGGTATTAGGAGGGCTAAAATTAGTTACTCCGCAAAGATTGAAGCTAGAAGTCATGATAACAGGAATCCGAGAAGCCTGTGGCAGATGATCCAGGATATTACTGGTTGTAAAATAAAAAAGGAGGTGATTAGCAATGACAATAATCTATTAGCTGAAGATTTGAACCTGTTCTACTCTAGGTTTGATCAAGAGAATAGTTTTTCTGTTACGCCCCAAATTCCCCGGGTGGGAGAGTCTCCTCTTATGTTGGAGGAGTATGATGTGATTAAATGTCTACGTCGGGTTGATTTGTGTAAATCAGCCGGCCCGGATGGGATTAGCGGTAAAGTCCTCAAGGGGTGTGCAGACCAGTTAAGTTGGATATTAACGGTCTTATTTAATTTGTCCCTTTTTAATTGTGTAGTGCCGAGATGTTTTAAGAAGGCAAATATTGTTCCAGTTCCAAAAAAGGGGGTAGTAAAATGCCTTAATGATTATCGCCCAATTGCACTAACTTCATTGATAATGAAATGCTTTGAAAGGCTGGTATTAGGACATATTCAATCTTTTTTCCCAGTAGATTTTGATCCTTTTCAGTTTGCATATAGGAAAAATCGTTGCACTGATGATGCGGTACTTACAGCACTTCACTCTATTTTAGCTCATTTGGAAGTGAGGGATTCTTATGTTCGGATACTCTTTGTTGATTTTAGTTCTGCTTTTAATACGGTTATTCCCATCTCACTAACATCTAAGTTGTTTGACTTGGGGTTAAGTGGGTCTATTTGTAACTGGGTTTTAAACTTTTTAACTGATAGACCACAAGTAGTTAGAATTGGAGGTGCTGTGTCGGGGGAAGTGTTGATTAAGACTGGTGTTCCCCAGGGTTGTGTTCTCAGCCCCCTATTATACTCGCTATTTACCCACGACTGCGTGTCGACTTCTGATTCTGTGAAAATCATCAAATTTGCTGATGATATTGCAGTCGTTGGGTTAATTAGCAGGAATGATGAGTCCCATTATAGGAAAGAGATCAAAAATTTGGTTTCTTGGAGTGGTGATAATCACTTGCTCCTAAATGGTGACAAGACAAAAGAACTGGTAATTGATTTTCGTAGGAGATGTTTAGAGCAGAAATTGCCAGTGTCTATTAACAACCAGGATGTTGATATAGTTGAGTCTTTTAAATTTCTGGGTATCCAGGTTGCGGCAGATTTGACATGGTCTTTAAATACACTGTCCCTAATTAAAAAGGCGCAACAGCGTTTGTTTTTCCTAAGACGTTTGAGGGCCTCGGGAGTTAGCAAAGTAACTATGCTAAACTTTTACAGATGCTCAATTGAGAGCATTCTGACGTTTGGTATCATTATCTGGTATGGCAACTGCACAGCGAGTGAAAGAAGTGCACTGGAACGGGTTGTTAGGACCGCCAGCAAAATCATTGGCGTGCAGTTGCCAACTATTCATGATGTTTATGGGCTTAGGGTTCTAAAGAGAACCAAAGGTATCATATCGGATCCAAGCCATCCATTTCATGAATTTTTTGATAAGCTCCCATCTTTAAAGCGGTTTAGAGTACTTCGGGCACGTACGAGTCGCTTGAGGGTTAGTTTTCTTCCATCTGCTGTGCGCATGTTGAATGCTATGATTGTATCTCTTTAGTTAATTTTAATTTTATTATTTTTGTGAAATTGTTTGTGATAACCTTTACCATGGATTGCTATTCACTGTTTTAAAAAAGTGCAATGTAATTTCGTCTGTCAAACTTGTTTTGCTGATGACAACAATAAATACAATACAATACAATACAAAATTTAGTGCCGAGATAAAGAAAGTGCGAACTGTAGAAAAAAAAAAACTAGAATGCAGCGCAATGGTCACTACTACATGTGCAGTATTAGATCCACATGCTGGAGTTCTACACCCAGTTTCTATTGCACATTCTCTATGCTAACCAGTGGCGGCTCCAGAGGTGGGGCTGCAGCGCAGTCCAAAATTCAAATAGGGGAGTCACATCAACTGCCCGTGAGTCTAAGCCGGTGATGCTTGGCAGCGTTTGGAATGGCAGTTGATGTGGTTCCCCTATTTGAATTTTGTCTGGCGCTGCAGCCCCACCTCTGGAGCCGACACTGACGCTAACCATTTTCGGGTCGAGTACGGTATCCCAACGGTCGGGCTGCCAGCGGTCAGAATACCGACAACGGCAACCCGACAGAATCCTGGATGACAAAATGTGAAGGAGGAAATACTTGGCACAGAGACAATGGTCATTCATTTTAATGCATGTACTTAGTTGAGCACAAACAAAAAAATACTTTAGTTATTTCCCCTACTTACATATATGTTACTAACATATAATAATTAAAGCACTAGTTATAAAAGTGTCAAGATCCATAAATATGGTGACAACGGTTTTTTACATTATTATTTATTTGTATTTCTTATTTTGAAGTAATCTGCAGCCTGGGGATAGGTGTTACTGTGTGACTGGGCGGCAATCAGGGCTAGATGGCAAATGTAAGCATGGGACACAAGTAAACTGGCTCATGAGCAGTGATCCACAATAAAAAGATGGTCATTAGTATAAAACACTGACTGAGTAATCAAAGGGCCTTTGTACTGGAGAAAATCTGTGTTTTGCCAGCAAAAGGGCTTATATTTGCTAAGGTTACTGCCAGAAATAACCCATGTTGGTGAAGAGAACAGAAGTAATTAAAAAAATTATTTATTATTGGAATAAAGCATTTTTTCTAAAGCAGATATATCAAAACCAGGTACTTGTTAATTATATTAGTGTCACTGTGGCTCACAAGCAGCCGAATTGAAAACAGCAGCTCAAGTGGAAGGGGCAGTGAAACGCTGATGAGTTATAGCGCCATCCCTATAATTAACAAGTACCAAAAGAAAAAATAAACTATAAATTTAAATACATTTAAACAAAGAAAATTATCTCTAAGTTATACATTTTTAAATGTTCTGTAGCTAAAATGCTACTTTTTTAACAGTAAAAATGAAATATAATATATTGCAACAGTTGAACATGTACAGTACTTACCTACATACAAAGGAAGTCTATTTATTTGTTATAGATTTATTCTGTTTTTCCTCTTTCTCTCTCGCTTTTACTTTGCTGTTTCTTTATTTTTGATATTTCCCTCAACATTTTCTATTTCTCTGTTTTAGTTTCTTTATTCCTCTCTGTTTTCTACCCCTTATTTTTTTCTGCGAATGGAAGTCTCCTACTAAAAACAAGGCGCCCACTGAATTACTTGGGCACAGTGAACTGGTATCAAGCTGTCAGGGTGGATACACACTGCACGATATCTCCGATTGAGCCAAATCGGAATGACAAATCGGGCATATCTTGCAGTGTGCATGCCCGATTTGCGTGCTCCCGCGGTCACATGCAATATCGTGTGATTGGTTGTGCTGCACGGTCAACCACACGATATCACATGCGGCACCATACATATTAATGAAGGACAGAACAGAACAAGTAGTCTTTCCGTCGTTCATTAAATCGTGCAGTGTGTACCGGCAATCATGTGATGTCCAGGGTGAAGGCAAACCGCTAGGCACAGGGGTGTAGAGCCGGTGAAGGAGCCTGTCACAGCAGGAGCTGTGAAGATGATGGGAGCCGGCACCCCCCCCCTGCTGGAAAGGCAGCCAGCGGTGGTTCCCGGCAGCAATGGACAGTCTGGTGGCCAGGAGGCTGTCGGTGGCAAATTACACAGTGGCAGTGACTGACAGCAGGTGGTAGGTGAAGCAGCCAGCTGAAGGGCCATACAGGCTAAAGGAGGCGGTGTGATAGCCAGAGGCTAGTCTCCCTATCCAATGGACAGAAGTGTTGGGTAAGCTGTATCACACCAGCACCTAACATCACAGTAGTAGCCAGGCAGCAGGGACAGGTCACAGAGACACAGCAGTGTGATGGAGGTGAGAAGTGCTGCTCATGGGACAAGAACAGCAGCAGCTATCAGTACTGGAGCTGCATCTCAGGTACATATCGCTGCGGGGAGAAGACGTACATTACCAGCACTCTCTACAAGTTACAAATATGCTGTTGCTCTACTAAGGAGAGAGTTGGGGAGTATTTACATGCTCACTTACTGAGTATAAGTGGGCACTACATAATTATAGTCAGAGACTATATGATATGGGGGCTGTATTCATCCTCAAGCAGCAAGTCACAGTACTGTCTTCCTGACATATAAGTCATCAATGTTTAATGCAACTGGTAAAGTCAAATATAATCTACCACTCAGGAGAAAGATTCTACTTTATAGACATTAAGAGGAACATATGTATCCAAAATTGTTAACATCCTTTTTCAGTGGTGATAGACTTTAAGTATCTAATGACAGCTGGAGTCATATACTAGCTGGCTGCTGCAGATACAGACTCCAACTTTTCTTATACCAAGGAGGATACTGGCATAATACCCTAGTTATAACAGAAACCTGGTACTGTTGGCTCATAGTGCAAATAACTAAGAGTTAAAAGGGATCTGGACTCATAATAACAAATGAGCACCCTCATTTTAAAGGATACGCTGTAGACTCTACCAAATTTTTATTATGTGGATCCATATATACATATATATTACTCTGATGTTTTATTATAGTATTGTTCAGTTAAATTCTATGTATTACTAGGTATCAAACTGTATGTGATGAGTTATGTAATGCATAAAAAGATAAGTTCATGTTCTTATATGCATAAATATCTTGTCTGTATAAATTGCATCAAAACTAAACTATACAGAATGGTGTCAACTTACTGGGATGAGTGGTAAAAGTCATTGGAGAACACTCAAATCCAAGAAGGAGAGGATGTGATCAGGAATAAAGATATATAGTATATATTATGTTATCTACGGTACACCACATTACTTAATCGCTATTAGCATTTGGGTTTTCCCAAGTAGGCCCTTACCGACAACAAATACTTGGGTGGAGGCGCTGATAGGAAAAAAGTACACCACTTAGAGGGGTATTCAATTTGGGAGCAAAAAGTCTGTGCTGGACTTTTCGCTCAACATTGCAGGTTTGACAGGGATAAAGTATTGAGCATGTGCTCGCTTTACCACCGTATTCAATTAGGAATCAGCGAAAACGGGAGCCGGCGAAAAGGTATTGCAAAAAAATAGGAATTTTTGGAAATTGTTCCTGGGACCCCCCTAAAGATGTCTAGACATTGGGGATCACTATGGATCCCATTTTTCCCTGCTTTAGGAAGTCGGGGTTTGCACTAGCTGCGGCAGGTTCATAAATGTGGCTTAAGAAGAAGGAGTGAAGAATAGCACTTAGATAATTTTTTTGTTAAACTATTTCCATCAAATTTGGGGTACATGAAAATGGGTGCAAGCATATTTTTAAGTCCCTAAAGTTCTTTTTCCAAATTCTTCAAAAATGCACCAGCAGCTACTACCTGGAATGAAGAATACACCTGCCGCATACTTGGGAACCCCTCTGGAATTAATGTCAGTACTTTAGAAGTTTGTCCCCTATTTTTTTTCATCCCAAAATTAAACTTAAATTTTTGGGGTGTCCCGGTTTTTTTTTTTTTTACTTTTTTTGACACAGATCATTTTTAGGGGACATTCCCAGGGGTGCAGGCTATTTTTATAAGCCTGCACCCCTAAACCCCAATTCTGCACTTTTCTCGCCATGTTAAACATGGTGAAAAGTTATCCCCGTTTTTTTACAAATACGTTTCGCACTGGCGAAAAGTCTTTGTAATTGAATATGGGGATAATTAAAACAGGCGACAATTACATCATCGGCGATAAATTATTGCCTCTAATTGAATACTGCCCTTAGAGAGAGTTTAAGGGTGGGTACAGTAGACTATATGGGTGTTAGTAACCCGGTGTCACTTTAGAGAGGTAAAAGGGTGGGTTACAGAAGTATAGACTAAAAGGTGTTAGTGGGACATTAGCCATTCTATGATGTTTTATTTGTTTAATAAAAGCACAAAAAAAGAAGACCCTAGGGGGTATATTTACTAAAGTGAGGGTTTGTAGCCCATGGCAACCAATCAGATTCTAGTTATTATCTTCTAGAAGGTGCTAGATAAATAATAAGTAGAATCTGATTGGCTGCTATGGGCAACATCTCCAATTCTAAAAACCTGCACTTTAGTAAATATATCCCTAAGACTCTCCACTTTCTAATAGCAGCGCTTCTCCTTGGTACTGCTTCTAACATAGCACGCTTTTGCTTACTGCCTGCTATAAACCTAGCATGACATGCTATTTGTTATGCCGTTTATGAGCACTGGTTGTATAAAAAGGGTGTAATGTAATATATAATTATGAATAGTCCATATTATTCAGATGAGCAGGTTGCATTCCATCACCACATCTGCCACCTCTTCCGGCAGGCTGCTCCATTAATATTTCCCTGACAAGCTCTTGTAAAATATGCAGATAATAAATTAATATTTTAGCTCACTGAAAAATAAAAAACGTTTCCTGGAGAACATTGCACAAGGCTGAATATTGTACACTAGCCAAGTGACTACTCTCCCAGACTGCTGATTTTTAAATGATTGTATGTAGAGGATTCACATTTCTAGTGAAAGAAGAAAGGGGAAAAGAATATCACCCAGAAAATCATGTTGGCAGCGATGCCCTGAAGCAAACAGTATTCTCTTTTGACATTATTGATTACTAGTCTGTGGATATTCTCCTGGCGAGATAGAAACATAATTAACCATTCTGTCATAGAACCAGCTGTCCCAGAGACATTTCAAATTGATATTTAGTTACCTTGTAGAGCGGCAGGGGAAGAAAAAAAACATACATCATGTGATATTTTTTTCGCCTAATTATATTGCAGCAACAACGTCATAGGCATAGCTGCAAGAACACTGCATACAACTATGTGCTACTTAGCAGACCTGAGACTTCAGTCTCCTGTCCTTCATGCCCCTATCACCTTCCTTTATTTTCCTCTGATTTCTTACTGCTATTGGTCCTGCGTTCTGCTCAACATCAATCATGTGCACAACATCTGCATGCACTGAGAAAGAACTAATATCGTACATGTAATGTAATTGAATTATGAGTTTTCATGTTAAATTGGATGGATTGGATGGCTGCATTTAAATAATCATACAACAATGCTGTATTCAACACATGGAAAACTTAAATGTTTTGGAAATATTACGAGATGATATTGAGGTTATTGTGTGGGTCCTGGGGAGAGTCTTGGTGGGAATTTATTAAAATGTCCAAAATGGATAAGCAAAGTCAATGCCCATAACATCCAGTCAGATTTTACCTACTATTTTATGTATTGTACTATAAAAATTATATCTGTAATCTGATTGGTTCCTCCTATTTTATATTTCACGCTTTTTAGTAAATCCCCATCTTTCTAATACTCATCAAAAGTCATTCCTAGGAAGTGGCATTTTCTGTGTATCAAATTCTCCCTTATATGCTATTGAACCTGAATCTTTTGATACTTCTCTACAGTGAGCTTATGTTATTTTATTTTAGCCACTTCTTCACTGAGAAATTGGGTGAAACCATAATACGAGGTGCAATGACTGTGCAACCTGGTCAATGGTATTCCACTTTTGCATAGCATTAAAAGATACCAATACATACTTTACCCAGTCAGATTATTTTTTAAAGTAGAGACAATACCTTTACCTTACGTTGATATCCATGGATAATATGTCCCCTCACTATCTTGAAATACATGATGACCCCAGGACACATCTAGATTGGGCAGCACAGATGGTGTAATGGCTAGCATTACTGCCTCACAACACTATAGCCCTAATTGTGTGGAGTTTGTATATTCCCTATGCTTGTGTGGGTTTCCTCCAGGTACTCCCATTTCCTCCCACACTCCAAAAATACACTGGTAGGTTAAATGGCTCCCAACAAAAAAAATACCATAGTATGTGTGTTTGTGAGCATGTGTTAGGGAGTATAGATTGTACTCTCCACTGGGACAGGGACTGATGTGAATGGTCAAATACTCTCTGTAAAGCGCTGCAGAATATGTGTGCGCTACAGTATATAAATAACTGGTAATAAATAAATTATAAATAAATAATAGGATAGACTCTGAGAATCATACTGTACACCACCTCTTGCTGTCACAGCAATGGTACTGATGTTACTTGCGCCATATATTGGTGGCTGATTCTGAGTCGCATGCAAAGTGGCTGTATTTGCTGGAGGTCTCAAAAGCCTGAATAACTACCTTATGCTAATTTGAGAATCCGTTCAACTAATGTGGGGGTTCATTGTGCTCAAGCAGAAACCCATACAGCCCATTGGTTTTTACACCGGTTGACACAAACATCATCATTAGTATCTGCACTTGCACCAGCACCGAGTTCCGTTACAAACACGCTTCACTTCCCCATACACGCCACTCATAATCGCACAATTAGCTTATTTTCATTTTGTTGTTATTATTAATAATGTTTGTTACTAGCAGTTACTATAACATCACCCTCACACTGGGTAGAGGTATCAAGCACCAACTGTTTAGGTATGTTATTTTATACTTCTAAATATTCTGTCAAATGTAAAGCAATTATTGGGCTGGGCAAGTTTCAGCCTAAACCATACTGTGACACATGAAAAAACACATTTCATTACATTTTGCTGCCCTGTTACTAAAGACTGAATAGTGGCCCTGCTATTATTCATCATTAATAAGCATAAAACATTGAACAGAAAACCACTGAACTATTTTTAACAGTAAAACCAGCTGCGTGTTGGTTGGATGGAAGAATTTTCTTTAATTAAGGAGTACCAGCCCTTAGTGAGAATAGTTGAGCAGAAACTCCAGTTGGTACAGCTGAAAGCATGAGGTTGTAGCTTTAAAAGTCTTCTATTCTCAGTACAGTATTGGAGGTGCAGTCCATCAATGATAACATGCTCACAAAGAAACCTATCTAGTTATGTTTGACCTTTTCTCTATGTCTCTCTCCGAATGACACCTGCTACTGATGCAATCTGGTGAACCTCTATAAGCATCATGTACATTATTATTTATAATAAGAGTAAAATAAGTCACATAGCTTCCAAGTGATCTGGTCTGTGCCATAATGTAAATCATTTCCATAGCAGTGAGTGTCATATTTAAACCAGTTAGAAAGGCTCAAGAAGTCTGTATTTAAAAAATGATGGTGTGCAGTTTGTTGCACCCAGCTCATATTGGCATCATCGCCAAATGCTGATGACACTCCCAACATACCACTAATGCCTGCTGGCGGCTCCTCCTTGAGTCTCTCCACTGCTGATCTGATTATGCCAATGAGGAAGCGGACAGAGGAGCCACTAGCTAGGCACCGGTTCATAATGTAAGTTAAAAACAAAGACTGTACTGGCAGGGATATTAAATTGGGGTGCATGTGGCACTACTATGAGGCATAAGATGAAAATCGGCACTGTGTTGTGGAATAATATGAACCATAACACTATTATGGGGCACTACAGTACTATGGGGCATAACATTAACTAGGGCACTACAAGTGGCATACTATGAATTGTTGGCACTACAGTGTGGCAAATTTGGGGACACTACTGTGGGGCATATTATGACATTGGTACACTACAGTGTGGTATATTTACTTAATTTACTGTACAACAGTGTACATTTAATTAAAATATTGTTCTACATATTTATATTTAACAAATTGATTACTATAATACAAATGTCATATATTTGTCATACGACATTGAGAGCTATGGATCCTAAATAGCAGTAAAACACAATATTACACTTTTGGGTCGATGGGCTGATTCAGAGATGGACGCTAATGTGATTTTTACACAGATCGAACAATTGTTGGCCATTCTAAATGTGTATAAGACGCACTGCGATTGTCTTGCGATTCCGCATGCTCAGAGGATCCATTTGCAAAGTGAGTGATAGGTAGTCAGCGTTTGGGGGAGGGCTGGTCAGACCTTCCGCAAGGGCAAGATGGGCGCTCGATGTGCGTCGATGTTACCGGTATTAATGCAGGTAAGTGCCGTTGTACACATATGAGAAGGCAGCAGTGGGCACCCTTTTGCTCGGGTAAGGTTTGGAACTATTAGCATATTTTCTCAGCTGCGTTCCATTCGAAATCGCAGCTGCGATTGCATTAGCGTCCATATCTGAATCAGGCCGCATATCATAAGTAGAAGAGTCCTAATTCCTGCTAAAATCTGCATTTCACCAAAGACATGGCTTCTCTTTATGAAGGTGTTTGATATCACCCAGTGCAGCTGCCAACAGCCTTCGCTGGCTAACTCCGGTGATACTGTAGTTTCCTGATGCAGAGTCCAGGGAAGTATATTTAATAAGGAGACTGGTGGTAAATATATGGCTGTTTATTCCCCTATCACTCTTGCTATATCTAATGAAAACTTTATTTATTTATATAAAAAATTATTTAGATTTATATAACTTGTTTCTATTTTTTAAATATTTGGAGAAAATGCCACTGTAATCCGGGCTTCCAGTCCAATGCACTGGCATTATGCGTGTATGCAGATATTCCCCCACAATGGCTGTAAACTGCTAGGTCGCTGCCCCAGCAAAGTTGTAATGGTAAATTGTGGCAATAGAATATATAGAAGTTCTTTATCATCGCCACCCTTTGTTGCCCTTCTGCTCCACGGGAGGTTTCTGTCCTCCCTGAGCTCGTCTTAGGATACCTGCGTTACGGTTTGACAGGTGTACCGCCCCAGTCAAACTCCCCACCTGCCACTGTCCCCGGAGCGGGGACTATATATCTTTGCTATATAGCTTTGAGATTTTAGTGAAAAAAAAGTGAACGTGCGTTGGGATTAGTAAGCTGCTCTCTACCTTAAATACTAATTTTGAGGCTATGAATGAGAAAGAACAACAAAGAAATCTTTTTATTTTATCATCTTCTATATTACAGTTCTCCAACTGGTCCTCCAAAACATTTTGCGTGTCCCAGCATCATTAAAAGCTTCATAAACTCTGTTATGTCATTATATATATTGTATTTGGGCTGAGAATAAGTTAGAACTGGAATGCAGCCCCTTAATGGAAATACTTGGACAGAACTGTTCTAAATTAAAATAATTAAAATCATTGTTAATGTTAAGGGCACTCATGTGTCTAGATTTTCCCAGGACAGTACAGCTTTCTGATCTTTAAAATCGTTAAAATATAATCCCAGGTTCATTAAAATTGAAATAGTATATCCCACATGACTTAAGGAACACTTTACACTAAAAATAAATTATTTATCTGTCTGTAATCTTCCATAGCTACAGTCTGTAATTATCCATAGCTATAACACACATAGGGCCTGATTCAGCATGGATCACAATTGCAACCGCGTATGCAGATCAGCTGGTGGTGCGTACTGCCCATGCGTATGGACTATAGTGCATGTGCGCAGGTTAGCATTGCGATCACACACACAGATAGAAAGCCATCGCTTAGAGAGTAAGGGGATGTCAGCATTTAGGGGTGGTGACGGGGGAGTGGCTGGAGAAAGGCAGGCGTGCCTGTCAGTTTGAATGCTGTTACATGGGCGTGCATACATTAGCAACAGTGATGGCATACAGAGCTTGAGTACTCACTGTGTGCAATGAGACTTGCAATTTCTGAGACAGGTCAGAGCTGCTGTAATTCGGCATGAAGGTCCGATGCTACTTGATGTTACCGATGTATACGCAGGACTGCAAGGTCTTACGGATGTGAGAAAGCGGTAGTGGGCGTCTCTATTCTGGCTGAGTGGTTGCAAACATTAGCATATTTTCGTAGCAGAACTGCGTGCGTAATTGCAGCTGTGATCGCAATAGCAATCTGTAGTGAATCCCGCTCATAGACTCCTCCAAACAGATCTCTCTCTTACACATCTTGTAACTGGTTTCCACTAACAACCACAGTCACAGCGGGCAATTTGGCTGATTCACCATCCCTACATGGGACATAGCGCTGACTGACAGTTTCAACACTATTACAATTAGCACTATTGTAGTTAATCGTCTGAGGCTTTCAGTGCTATGATGGGAAAGTAATGCAGCAGAATCAGCATTTAAATTGCTTGACACTGTCTTTAGTTACTTGCAATCAGTAATAACATGTAAATAAGTACTGGTAGAGGACTTATCACCTACACTATGGAACTGTAAAATGTTCCTTATTTAGTGGTGATGAACTATTTCAATTCTAAAGCAGTTGGAATCATCATTTAACACAGACTGTTTTTTTTCTTCTTAGAAGTCAGACTCTTGATGCATGTGCATTATCAGCATTGGTGTCAGCAGCCTCATTGTAAATGACAGCTGCTTCAATTGAAGGACAGGATGGTATTTATAAAGTGAGAGTTTTTGCTTCAAAACATGGGAGCCCTACTGTATATATGCTCTTTAATAATGTAAGGGGACAGATGCCCTTTAAAGGTCCACTGCGTTCAAACATTAAAGTGGTAATATGAAAAGAAATTCAAAATATCTGATATGTTAAACATAATTGGGGTTTCCTACAATGCTAACAAAATTACGCAAAACAAAAAACAGTGGAATGTAAGTTAGACTATTCCAGTGGTTCTCAAACTCGGTCCTCAGGACCCCAAACAGTTCATGTTTTCCAGGTCACCCAACAGTTGCATATATTAGTCACTGACACATTTTAAAAAACCCACAGGTGGACCTACATAATTCACTTGTGATTCTATGAGGAGACCTGGAAAACATGCACTGTTTGTGGTCCAGAGGACTGAGTTTGAGAACCTGTGGTTTATTCTACCTACATAGGATGGATTGACTAATTTTTAAAATAGCTGAATGTTTTTAATAAATTAATATAGAGAGACTCATGTAGCGTTGAACGAAATTTGTGTCTAAGGGCCGTATTCAATTCGGAGCGAAAAGCCGTTTTCGCTGTTGTTTTTTTGCGAAAATTTTGCATGTTTTTTTTCTCCATATTCAATTCCATTCCGTTTTCGCCTATGCGAAACATCAAGGCACTGAAATAGGCGATACTTTTTTCTCCACAGAATAGCAGGTGAAAAAAAGTGTAAAATCTATATTTTGGGGTGCAGATGTTGGGAAACCACTCAAACCCCGTGTTACACGCCCCCAATGGACAATTCACCCAAAAAAAGAATAAAAAAATTCCAGGAACACCCCAAACAACGTCTTTGAAATCTGGGACAAAAATGTGGGGGGACAACTTCAAAAACTAGCAAAATAAGCTTCCCGGGGGTGCTCTAATAAGAGGCCAAGTGTTTTGGGGATTACAGGTGCTTGTATGATGGAGGAATTTCACTTTCTAAAACTTCACTTTAGAGACATTAAAATATGCTAGTGCCCATTTTCAAGAACCCCAAATTTGACATGATTACTTATTTTCTCCAAAAAATACTGTTTAATGCCATTCTTCACCACTTTTGCAAGGACACTAATAACAAGGATTTTAAACAACTTCAGAACTCCAATTAGTTTTATTAGGGCTATTATAACACTTCTATATTGATCCCCAATGTTAGTGCATCTTTTGGGGGGCTTCAGTCTGATTTCCCCAAGTCTGACAGTACTTTCCGCCTGTTCTGCATTCGCCACTTGCCATTTTTGCCTGTTTAGGAATTGAATACGGCGGTTAGCGGGGATGCGCATGATAAGTTTTCGCGTCTAAAATACGTAATGTAGGTGAAAAGTCGGGTAGGGGGAACTTTTTCGCAAAACTAATTGAATACGGCCCTAAATTGCAAGCGAAAAAAGCGACGAGAAAAAAAACATATTTTTCTTAGCTTAATGGCAAGATGCATTCAGATCAGAAAGGGTAGCATACAGTATGCATATATGCACGTCCTTAACTCCAAAAAGAACAGTAGGATAGCACCTGGTTTATACTGTTAGATATAGCTTCAAAGTCACAGTAGTACAGTAGTAGTAGTAGTAGTAGTAGTAGTAGTAGTAGTAGTAGTAGTAGTAGTAGTAGTAGTAGTAAATGCTAAAAAATATCCAGCCTCCGTGATGTCATAATGTCACACCAAGGAGGTGGGGCCACCAGTACCACAAAGTGCAGCACTGCCCGGAGCATCTATACAGGTAGTATGCTGTATGCCCATAGTGTCCAAAGAACCAATCTTCAGCATCAGATGGTACAGTATTTTACAAGAGGTTGAGCACCATCAAGTGATCCACCTCCAAACAGGAGCATATGCATCTGTTTTGCAGTCAGCACGGGACACATTTTTTGTCCTTTCTGTACTTTGACTGATCCAACCCTAAGAGCAAGGGATTATACGTGCAAAATGGGATGGGTACAGGATTCCGGTGCTCGGGATCCAGGCAGTCAAAATCCAGACATCGGCACCCTGACAGGGTTAGCATACCGCCACTTGTCTGAACCTAAACTCCCTTCCTAGTGCTTACACCTAACCTCCCCTTCCACACACCCTAAACCTAACCTTCCCCCCCTAGTGCCTAACTCTAACTCTCCTCCCTAGCGCCGGTATTCTAAGCGCCTGTATCCCCTATGTCGGGAAACTTAACGTCTGAAATGTTGCATCTCATGATAGAAAATAATGTTTGTTACACACACGTACAGTAGTTTACAAAAAACACTATTTGTGGAGAAAATTGTGTTTACATGTTACACTTTACTTTTACAGTATATTACATACCTCAAACATAAAAGGCAAACTTTGAACAGTTACTGTATGCTTGCTATTCAAATTGAAAGAATGTTACAATTACTATATACTGTAAGCAACTAAGCGTAAAAGAAAATAAATGTTTAGCATCTTTATTACAAATAGCACAAATTGTAAAATAGCATATATTGAAGACTGTACCTTGATATTTGAACCAAATACTTTACAAAATAATAAATAAATGAGATATGCAGGCGTACATTGCCTTTCTATTTGTGCCAGCATGTGACCTGTTTCGGATTTGTGAGCCTAGCTGGAAAAATAAGCATAACAAATAGAGTAAAAATGTCTCTTCGAAATAAAACATCCAGGACTATTAGCAGTACCTAGAATTTTCATTAATTAATTTTGGGATCGATCTTTTAGCTTTGCGGCCCCCACTCTGTGGATCTCGCTTCCTCGCACATGCAAGAAGCCTCCACCCTAGAAATATTCAAAAACAGACTCAATCATTTCATTATGTCCCTTAAGTTTCTAAAAAAAAAACCATAAAACCCAAATGCTTAGAACCTAATAGAACCAAAATTCTATAATTTAGTTTATTTTGTAACTTGTGTTTTTAAATACAAATGAAGAAGTTCTATAAAAATAACATTATTATTGTTAATAATAATAATAATAATAATAATAATATCATCATCACTATCATTATTATTATTGTATTCTGCTGCATAATATATATGTACATAGTTTTTACAGTGAGTCTCGTATAGTTTTAAAAATAGTATAAACCATATACACAATGCATATAGATTTTTATGTTCACAAGTTGACCATGGCAACAATACATGTATTACCGGAAACACTTAACAGTATGAACCATTTGAGAATCCATCCTATCACTTTACCAGCACTCATCATTAATTTAATCTTGTCTCTCAACATATTTCACTGTTTATCATTATTATTGCCCAAAACCTGATTCCTTGGAGGATGTGCAAACATCAAGTTGTGTTTTGGAGTTACAGTATAAAGCCTTTGTGGCTAAGCTGTATCATCCACCTACAGTAAAGCCTATAAACATTAAATCATGCAAAAGTTTGCATCAATTTAATGAAGTAGAAACTGTCCTCTCCTTGCTTGACGACTGTAAAATAAAATATATAATAGGATACATTATTGATAGACTCCATTAAATGGACACATGGATCATTTTTATAAAAAGGCAGGAATGTCACTTACTTTATTATGCAGTAACAAAGCATATCTTAGGAGGCATCAGAATACCCTATTCTTATTTAGCAATAGGAGCTACAGAAAACACAGGCTGATTTAGAAATAAAGGTGATTTATACAAAGGCAGCTTACTACAGTACATCTGTTCCAGTAAATTGCCCTAGCTGAGTGAAAGTAGGATTTTCTGTCACTGAGAGTACTACATTTGAAGGTTAATAAAGGAAAAGCAAGATTTAGTAGGTTTAATCATTGTTGGCCTATTACCCTAGACTAATAGCCTGTATCAATATCATTTTGCAATATCAATGACTTTATAAAGAGAATAACAGCTGCATGTAACATATGCTCTGGAGCTGAATATCCAAGTACGGGCGAAGCTGAATCATAGTCGCATCACCACTTGTGGCTGAAGTGGCATAACTGCATGGTAGCAGGGCATCCGCACGTGGGCTACGTTCAGTGATGGTGTGTGCTGAAATATGCGTATATTACGGCTGTGTATCTTTTGAACCATGGATAGCCCAGCTACAAGTGCGCGCAAATAATGATGACGGCTATGAAATGAAGCGGAAAGATTGGGCGGTCCATCTGCATAGATGAATACATAAAATAAATATACCATTAACAATAAAAAAGACACCTATTTCTAAATAGGGATTTCTATTTTCCTGGTGGGATATTAACCAAGTTAATCATAAAATATCCTTTGTCAAATAATAAAAAAGGTAATAAAAAGGGCAAAAAATATTTTATCCTAAATGAGAAAAGTTCTAACTGTAAACGCTTAGCCGTTCTAAAGGACCAATCCAACTTTTAATTTTTCAAATTCAGAAAATGTAACAAGCCCTCACAGTGTTTTAAAGAGTGTAATGCAAGTGACATCCGGTCAGAATGTCGAGAGGTTCTGTCATAATGTTGACATAGACATAAGGCCAACAAGAAAAAATGACGACATTCACAAATGTCTACATGGTTAAAATACCAACATGCTTATAATGTCGATATTTAACATGTCATTAGTACATTTTTGTGCTATGTGTTGGGTTAGGTTTAGGATTAGGGTTAGCTTTAGGCTAAAATATACAAAAAAAACCTGTATGTCGACATGCAAGTGTCGACATGGTAAATGTCGACAGTATGAACATGTCATCATTTTAGCCATGTTCAATTCAGAGCAACACAATACAAAACTACCAATATATATATATATATATATATATATATTTATATGTTTAAATATATATATATATATATATATATATTTATATGTATGTATACAATTGAGTAGGTAATGATATCATAGGTTCTCTTTAAGCTCAAAACACATTCACCACATCAATTGCACAGTGGAATTCAGCTTTAACCCAAGGTGGAACTGCTTGTTGTAACAGAATACTAGGGCACAGTCTTATGAATTTTTGTTATAATCCAAAAAAGTGTCAGTGCTGTACACAGCAGAGAGTGTTCTGGCGGCGAGCACAGGTATGGTGCCAGATATGAGGAAATGTTCCTGGTGATTAGATGCTGCCAGATGTCAACAAAATTTATTGGCAAAAATCACTCTCCCTGCGCCCTTCTAGCCCTTAGGTAAATAGGTACTTAAAATGCAGAAGGAATAGAATAAGGCCTATGTACAAGATCCCCCTGCTGATCTTGGGCAGCCTTAGAAATGGCTGAGTTAATTTTAGCCATGGTTGGTCTGCTGAGCCCACAGTAGATCAATAAAAAATAAATCATTAACGTTCAGTACTCTTCTCTTCAGAGCAATAGCGTGTGCTCTGCTTATAGGCGGCAGACATCCCTTGTATGTTTTCTATATAAGCATCAAAACACAAACTGCATAGGCAACCAGATCAACTGGTGCATAACACAATCAGACCGACAACAGCAATTTCTCTCCCTTCCGTCCTTTTAAAACAGTACAAGTAATTTCCACCAAACAATCCATACAACATGGATTTCATACTAAAAATAGTGATATGTTTGTCAATAAAATTACTAAATACTACATCAGAATTCAGTAAATTATGCCTAGAACATCTCCTTCAAAGACAGTTGTATGCTGCTTGCACGGAAGTAATAGTAATTGCACAAATAACTGCAAAGTAGTTACAGTATATGAAAGATAAATACACATTACATATTAATGTAAATATGTTGAGACCACCATAGCTTCACAACAGTTCCACATTCAGGGGTGGTACTGCTGGAGACAATGAAGGCAGTTGCCTTCGAGCGCCAGCCCTGAAGGGGGCACCTCTCCTCCATTGTTCCAAGCAGCTTCCACCATCCAATAACAGTAAGTGCCGCAGCTGCACAGCGCCGCTACCCCTGCACTTTGCCCCCGCAGCCAGGGTCCAACTGACCCGCCGGGCATAGTATAGCTGCTTGTTGGGCAGCCAAGTGTTGACTGGCCCAGTAGCTGCAGGTGTGGTGGCAGGCATCATCTGTGTGTGGCTGTATGCATCAGCAGCAGCATCACCGATTCCATTTTCTGTAATCAGCGGTGACATAACATGATGAGGGAGGAGCCAAGCTGCTGCAGGCATTCAGGGCTCCCTGCAGCCACAGTCACAGAAGGGCTCCCTGGCAAATACCCCCCTCCCCCTCCTAAGCTGCCCGCATGCAGGGCAATATGGCTAGCTCCACCCCTTTCAAATTTCCTCATGAATCACAGGATTATTCCCACCCCTGTCATCAACCTACAGCCAGGGCCCAAAGGAAGGGGGCGTGACGTAATTGTGGGAGGCGTGGTCACACCCCTTAGAAAAAAAAGAACAAATGTTTTTGCACACTGCTAAGCAGCGCTGCGTGCCAGTGAGGGGGCGCTGTGAGACCCTCCAAGCACAAATACAGGAGGGGGGGTGCGGTCAGTGTGATCTCACTGCAGCCCAGCATACAGCAGAGTGTGCTGGGCTGCTAACAGGTAGGAGGTGGCGTCAGACCCAGGCCCCAGCGGACCCCTCCAGCACACCCGTGCCTGGGTAATTACTACCCCCCTCTAAGTGCCCCTGCCTGCAGCAGCTACTGGGCTGCATCAGAAAGAAATATGTATGTGGTATGTATAATAAAATTATCTAAATGTGTGTGTGTGTGGTATATAATATACATATATGTTATATATAATATTTATGTGTGTGTATTTTGTATAGATTATATATAATATATGTATGTTTTATATATAGTTATACAATATATATGTGTTGTTTTTTTTCTCGGGGTGATGTGTTTTAATACTGTCTGTGATGGGGTAATGTATTAATGTCATGTGTGGGGAGGTGTATTAATATTGTGTGTGTGTTTTGTGTGTGTTTTGTGTGTGTGGTGTAATCATATTATCTGTGTTAAATGTGAGTCACTGTTGATGGTCTCTGCATTATATGGTGGTCACTGCATCACTCCAAAAATATACTGGTAGGTTAATTGGCTCCCCACAAAATTGACCATAGTGTGTATGTTTGCGAGCATGTGGTAGGGAATATAGATTGTAAGCTCCAATGCGGCAAGGACAGATGTGAATGGTAAAATATTCTCTGTAAAGCGCTGTGGAATATGTGTGCGCTATATAAATAACTGGTAATAAATAAATAAAATAAATGTGGCGGGCACTGCAATGCTCTTTACATTATATGGTGGGTGCTGCAATGCTCTTTACATTATATGGTTGGCACTGCGCTGCTCTCTGCATTATATGGCGGTCACTGCGATGTTCTCTGCCTTATATGGTGGTCGCTGTGATTTTCTCTGCTTTATATGGTAGTCACTAAAATGCTCTCCTTATTGTCTGGCAGTCATAGAAATTGTTCCAGTGGTGTATGGCAGACACTAAAATCCTATCAGTTTTGTATAGTACTCATTAAAAATGATCTGAGTATTGTCTGGCGGTCACTAATATGCTCTCCTCACTGTCTGGCAGTAACTAAAATGCTCGCTGTATTGACTGACAATCACTAAAATGCTCTCAAGGGCATGTCATTCATTTTACGAAGTTGAAGAGTTGGCATTGGAGAGTGCCAACATCTGTCTTGCATCCCGGCGACTGCAATGAAGTTACGCCACTGTCCACATTACAAAGAACCTGTTGCCCTATTATTTTGTTGTTAATATGGATTATTAGTTTAGCTTGGTACAAGAAAAATACTTAATAGTAATAAAATTGGCTACATAAAAAAATACATTGTTGATAAAGGACACTAGGATGCATACCTTTCTTCTTAAGGTGCCCATCCACTAGACGATTTAGTTGAGCGATTGAACGATAATGATCGTTCAATCGTTCATAAATCGTTTGCAAATCGTTTGCAAAAATTTCTAAAACGATCAGCGATGCGCGTGCCCGCTGGTCGTTTAGACATCTATCGTCATGCAAACATGCTGGTCAACCTGACGATAACATCAGGTTCAACATGTTTGCAGATGATTGATGAGACTGCACTCAACGACTGCTCGTTCAGTGTAGGCTCATCACAGACTGACAAACGACTGCACGATTACAATGTCGTAATCGTGCAGTCTGCTAGTGGATGGGCACCTTTACATGGACAACAGTATCTGCAATCTGTTATTATTTTATTACCAATCCTGTTAGAAGTTAAGAACTTTGCAAGGGCAATTGCTGAGTCAGAAATACAGAATATTCCCTTACATGTCCATTTTAAGTTGTTGTATATAACCGGTTGGTTATTCCATGATCTTACCTTTCATGAACCTACCTCATACTCTGATTGAGATAAGCAACTTACACTCAACACTGTTTTTATCTTTGCATTTTTTAAGAAATATTTTAGAAAATGCTTTGAGTATACCAATTAGGCTGCCAGTGTTTTAAAATTGTTTTGCTGTGAATTGTGTTTGGCTTTATATAAAATTAGATCAAATAAAATTATTTTTAACTTTTTAATTTCTTGCATTGTTGTTGGTACCTAATAGATGAGCTATAAAGTGATTTTAAATTTATATAGGTTGTTTACATGCACCCACATCAGCTGATTTATGTGATACATTAAACATTTTATTAGAAGGTTTTAACTCCTTCTTTGACACTTGTAACCTAATTTTGGACAAACTTTATTGCACAGACACATCATGCACTTTACATACTTGACTTGCTTCTCACTTGAAGGCATCTATATCTTCATCAGCATTTTCAGATTGTAGACACTTTTCTAGCACTGACACTTTAAATATCTTGCACATGATTTATCTTTGATACAAATTAAAATATCCATTGAATACGTCAATTGTATCCACCCTCTGATTCATAGGCTGCTTTTTTATACTGTGGTTTCTGTTTTGCTGGGACTGACTATCCCAATCAGCCTTACTGAATCAGGGTGTGTTAACTCCTTGCTGTAATACCATTGGGAGGATGTCCACTATTGTGCCCTTTATCAGGAGCTAAGAAACCTTGCTCATTTGCCAGTTACAGCGTACAGCCTACTGTATACCAGCCTGGCTAAAACAATTAGCCACTGCTGTGAGCCACCCCTCCAAAATTAACACAGTTTGATGTGGCTCTGACTATACACAGTCCCTATGGTATGCAGTCGGGAAGCCGGCAGACCTAATCCTGACAGCCGGCTTCCCAACTGCTTAATCCCGGCGAGAGTTAAATGACAGGCGTCTGAATCTAGACTCCTGTCATTTTACCGACGCCGGGAGACTGGCGCCCGGGATCCCGATCGAAGTGATGCTGGGCGCTTCGCGCGGACAGCCGCAGGGAGGGAGGGTTAGGTTTAGGAACTTAGGATTAGGCATCCCCCCGGGAGGTTAGGCACCCCCGGGAGGGACTTAGGGTTAGGCACCCCCCGGGGGACTTAGGTTTAGGCGGCGGGGAAGGGGGGGTTAGGTCTAGGCACGTAGAGGGGGATTAGGGTTAGGCACTGGGGGGGAAGGTTAGGGTTAGGCACCCCTAAGGGAGGGTTAGGGTTAGGGGATAGAATTAGGTTAGTGAATACTTACCTAGGGACGATCGGGATTTTCATCCTTGTCGGGCTGCCGCTGTCGGGATTTGAACTGCCGGGCAGGGGTCCAGCAGTAAATCATACCGATTCCATCCCTATGTGCCTCCAGTTCGTTTAAATACATAGAACATATTTGTACAATATGCTCGTATCCCTTTGTTGGACATTTATACTTACCTTCCATCACTTTGCAACTATCCTGATAGAATCGTGGTTTGTTCAGTTACACATACCTATACATATTATTTATGCATTTTATAATCATGCTCCTGTCCCACCCCAGTTATGCCACTAAGAATATGCTGATTAGACTAGTTTACAGTTGACTGAATAGTGCACAAATGAAGGTTTAAGAAACTATTTCATAAAATATATACTAACTACTCATTTTGGAGGGTTCACATTATACATGCTGCTGTTCTCATGATGAAAAAGGTTTTTTTCTTTCTACTGTTCGCTTGCTAAGTACGGTATGTAAGTATTCCTAAAATGAAGCTTAATATAAGCAGTACAGTAGATAGAACTAACACTTCCTCTGTGAGCTAAAGAAAAATCCTGCAGATTTATTTTTTTTTACTAGTCTGGGCTACTCCAAAGAAAACATGGCTTATAATTATAAGCTGATTTACTAAGCTATATAAAGTTAAGTAAAGCTATGCAAATATTCTCCACTTACCTGGGTAAGGCCCAGCAATCAAGATAGGAAAAAATTGTTGTACACTCACACTTGCCAGACGGAAGAATCTCTGGACGAGACATGGTAACATCTTTAAAGTATTAAAATATTTATAATATTTGACATGATAATTAATACTTTGTGGATCAATGGCAAAAAAAACGACTTCATTCTATTTTAAATTCAGAATCTGGGCAAACAAGTTTGAAAATGTGTTGAGGGAATAATATTTTTTTCTAGAACTGCATAGAGATGGATTGAATACTTTATTTGCACTTTATGTAGGGATTACACTTTATAGTTTGAGGAGGTGTCACTATAAAAAGGTGGTACAAAGAAAATGCCATAAAACTTCTCTCCTCATTGGATTTTGCAAATGGCCTGCTGTCTCCTCTGTCTGCTAACTGGAAGGCCCATCTCTATCTTCTCTTCTTTGCTGAACACATACTGTAGGAGTATCTCACACTGCTGCAGCTGATATATAGTCATTAAAAGGCAGCTTGACTTTTTTCTGCACATGCACGAAACTTGCAGGCCCCCCTACAGGAAAACTTGGGAGCTACCTATGACAAGGACATATGCTAAACTGCACCACCAAACATACCTCTCTTCACTGGGTTCAAAATATTTTCCAACTCCATATCTCCGCTTTGCCCAAGAGCTACATCTCTCACACTCATTACCTGCTACCATTCCTGGTTACAGGACTTTTTTCGGACCTATACTATTGAATTCCCTTCCTCGCCCAATAAGACATTCTCCAAGGGGTCTATTGACTAAAGTGTGGGTTTTTAGAAGTGGAGTTGTTGCCATAGCAACCAATCAGATTCTACCTATCATTTATCTAGCACCTTCTAGAAGATAATAACTAGAATCTGATTGGTTCCTATGGGCTAAAAAGTTATATCAAATAGCTTATCAAATACAAAGTATGCTGGTGGTTTATTAATGAATGAATGTTAATGAATAATAAATAAACATACTTCACTATATGAACCACAATGTGCTGTATCACTCCCCTCAAAATATTTAGCATAAAGGTACCCCTGGATTTTTTTTCCAAATGTTGGCAGCTGTGAACTTGTTGATAATTTATATTAGCTGCTAAGAGCAAATATGAACATCCTTTTCCGTTGCCCTAATCAATTAGCCAGTTAAAGCGTTCAGGTCACAGAGCAGCTACAGGCAAGTAAACTTATCGTCTTTAAGATGTATGTTTTCTTGGTGTAAACATTTGTACTTCAAAATCTGCGAGACTGGTGGAAATAAGTAAAATAAATCTTTAAGCTGGAACAAATCACTTACAGCTACTGAAATACAATATTTCAATTTTACCTTCACAGCCACAAAATGTTTCTAAAGGACAAGCTTATCCACAACAAAATCCTTCATTTTATATAGACTATATGTAGCAGTTTTGCACTGTTTAATGCTCTATAGAGGTATGTTTACTAAAAATCGTTTTTTCAAAGCTGTGAATTATTGGTGGCTTTGTGGGCTGCATTTAAAAGGGCAAAAGTAATACACGCAAAACAAGCAAAATTGGCGGCTATTAAAACACAATCTTTAGTAAATATATATACTAGACATTTGCGCGGACCCCTGCGTTTTGGTTTTGGCAAAGCCGGCCTCAAATATTTCGTTTTTGGTTTTCTTTAAAAAAAATGTATAAAAACAGCTAAAATCTGGTTACTTGGAGGTGTTTTTGTTCCTATAGTAATATTAACATCAATAACTTTAATTTCCAGTCATTTCTGACAAATTTGGCACCTGAAATTACAAGGGATGGGCTTACATGCAATCATGAACACACAAAATCCGTTTGGTGGGCGTGCCGGGGGCGTGCCTGCCAGACGGAGGCGTTCCCATGGGAACGCCTACCGTCTCAAGCCGGCCCCACTGACATCACTAGTGATGTCAGTGGGAGTGATTTTGGCTCTGATAGAGCCAAAATCACTCCAGGGCTTACGGCAGCGAGACCCTACCGCAGGGTCTCAGTTGCAAGCCCGATGGTCCCGATGGTCAAGACCATCGCGACCATCATCATGGACGCTCGCTATAGCTGTGGGTGGTCACCCACAGCTATACGAGCGTCCAGGAGGCCGCTCCATTTTCATGGAGGAGGGCCCTGATTCAGAGCGAGCGCTCTGGTCAGAGCATTCAACTCTGAATCAGGCCCTTGGTTCGACTTGGAATCCCATAGTTTGGGTGTGTTATGTTTTCAGGAAAACCGAAACACTCATGTCTAATATATACCCCACATTGTTTATTGTCCTATATATTGTTCTGCTTGCACATATTATGCTAATCTGCAACTGCACTTCCTGGGTAGATTTATTTAATAATGATAAATATTCTTTATTTATATAGCTCATTCTCCAGGTAGGACTCAAAGCACTTTATATATTTGCAGAGGATGAGGCAGCTATTTTGGGCACACTCAGTTGCTATTCTAACTAATCATTTAAAGTTCCTAGATGTATTGCAACCACATCATGTTCTCTGGAGATAGAAGAAGATTTTCTCCATAATGTGTTGCAGGGAAGACCAGGGTAGTCTCCTCTGCCTGTGAGGGGGAGCGATGACACTGATCGTGCCCCTCCTCCCCAGTGTGCTTCCCCACTTTGCGGCACTGCAAAAAAGTTTTTTTTGTTTTCTTAAGGGCATTAGGCCACGCCGCCTCGAGGCCCGGGCTGGCTCCCTACAGCTCTGGGGATGACACTTTGGGTGGGATGTACTAAGCATCACAACAGCGATGCGGTACATTCTGCCATTGGGTACATACTGGTGTTAATTACGCCATTATGTACCAGCTCTGGGATACTACTCACTTCCCCAATGATGTGGGCAGTCTGGTGGCTTGCTTACACAATTCTCTATGAATTGGTATATTAAGCCCCACAGCAGAGGGCATAGCTGCAATGACGCAAGTATACACATGTAAGTGAATTTGCACTTATCTGATAACATTTATGAGCACTCTATGAGATATGGCAGTGTTACTAGGATCACCTCCTGGCTCATGGAGCAGCTGTTCCCATTGAATCATTCATTGTGCGTGCTCCCCTCCCCTGTGCTGGAACATCTCAAAAGAACAGGACTAACAAATTGTACAAGGAAGTTTAGAGGCAGGTTACTGCGGCCGAGGCTGACTATTCTTTCATCATTGCTGGGGATGATTAACATAACATATATTTTCACAGTCTATTATTCTGACCCAGTCTTTTACATTTACAGTCTGGCGCTTATATGAATATCATTGGTTAGAATTATATATACTAAAAGTAAAAGATTTAAATGCATTTCCAGAAAGAACAAAATATCACCAATAAGACTATAACTTGTTACTACGCTCACTAACAGAGCATGATCATGACATGTGTTCATTTGCTTTAGTTGGACAAGTAGAACTTTGAAGCCCTGAATGCAAATATAAATTGCACACAGTTAATTGTGATATCCCATGTGTAATCATGTATCTATTTGTATGTATAGATTAGTGAGATAAAGATATCTACACATTAATCACACTATTGCCACAGAGAGTCATTAGACTGATAAGGCTTTGCAGGGGCAGTAAGGCATGACATTGTATATTAAAACAGCAATAACATGAAAGCACTCAGCCATAATAAAGCTTCCCAGTTGCCTTTAATGTCCTATAATTAAATATATGTTTCAGAGCCTGGTAGGTTTAAGCCTGAAGGCCGAACTCTGGCAGTGAGGCATATTACAATGAAATACGACTGCTGTGTTTCATTCAACTAAGGGACACTTATGTACTAGGAGAGAGTAATAAGAGCCAATCTAGTGATATGTTTGGGTGGGCAAACAAGACCTTGAGATTTCACAGAAGTTGTCATCTTTAGTGAAGAAGTCAAATGAGGGTGTCAATATGTTAATGGGAAACATTAATTTGAATGTGATGAGCCGACTGAAACCGAAGGTAGAATATAATAATGTCCTAGCTGCTGTGTAAGCCTGCTTCCATACATTCCACTTTGTATCTAAACAGCGCAAAGGATCTCAAAAATATCCAACAGAACAAAGCTTGGTAACATTCATCATATAATACAGTATGTCATTTTACTACTTGGTCTATAGAAAAAATATATATTTTAACATTCACTAACATATTGGGGGCGTTTCAAATGTTTTTTGGTCCGATATAGAAGTGACCGTTCATGTGCAGCAGTGCTGCGTAATCCCGATATAGAAGTGACCTTTCATGTACAGTAGCGCTGCTAAGTCCCGATGTAGAAGTGACTGCTCATGTACTGTACCTTAGCAATGTGGGTTCCGATATAGAAGTTTCTAAACATGCTACTGTACAGTGAGCCTGATTCAGGGGTTCGATGTTTGGCCACTGCGCTTGCGCACGCTGGAGCCGGCCTCGACGTGCGCATGCACGAGACCCGGCTAGTGACGGGCGACCCGGTGCTCCAGTTCTCGCACCAAAAGGGGGCGGCTGTCGATGTTGATCGACAACTCGCCCCGTTTTGGAGGCGGGCAGGGGGGGTGGCTGGCCAAACGCAGGCATTCACGAGTGATGTCAGTGGTGAGCTTCCGGCTCTATTAAGAGCCAGAAGCTCACTGGGGCTTGCGGGAACGAGACTCTACCGCAAGGGTCTCGTTGCAAGCCCCGATGGTCGAGACCATCGCGACCATCACCTGGCTGCTCACAATAGCTGTGGGTGGTCACCCACAGCTATGCGAGCGGCCAGGAGGCCGCACAAAAAAAAAAAAAATGCCCTGAAACAGAGCGAGCGTCCGGCTCTGAATCAGGCCCACTATCTGTGGGGAAAAAATTGGCTATATGTGACGGATCTTTACACAAAATATTCACACCCACAGAAACATTAGCTATTTGGGAGACTATTATTTTGTGTATACATAGCATACAACCTTTATGCATAGTATACAACCTTTGTCTTAGTGAAACCTGAGTTTCACAACTAATACAGTTGGTAAATTTAAATTGATGACATAATTTTTTTAAATACTGAACAGGATGACACAGATTAACTTAGATAGTTATCTATCAACTGCTTTTTGAGTTTCACCTGTGCCAACATTGCTCCGTTGCAGAGACAGCTTATCTGAAAATCAGTTGTCTCCGCAATCCCCTTCATTGTTACTTTCTAGCAGTGAAACTTGCACTACCGAGTCTGGTTTAGCAGTGCTACAGTAGTGTGCCTGCATGATCTGGGCTTAACGTAGACTAACAAAGGCCTGGTGTCTGGCGGAAGGAGTCGGACATGGACAAAGGCGTGCGAAAGGATCCCTCTTCGCAACCCCATAGGGAAGGAGCAGGAGTGCTGGAGTAAACGCCATGTGAACATGGGAATGCTTCCACAGTCACTCTCTGAAAATATTAGATTTTCAGAGCTTGATGAATTTAGGTCCCCATACTAGTGTATGGGGACAGCGGGATAGATCAGGGCTGAAAGGTAAGCAGGATATATCAGTGCTATCTCCTGCATTACCTTTATAATGAATAGCCCCTATACTTAATTTCTACAACAGTAAGTGAATATGTACATTTTTAACCTGCTTTTGTAGAAACTAAGTGATGATGAACAGACCCCATAGAGCCTTGAGACCAAGTAGAAGGGAGTGTCATAGAAAATCCACTTTTATTAAACTAAAGAGGATATAATAACTAAAGCATGCAAATATAATGTAATGCAGTGTGCAGGGACAGCGCTATAGCCTGAGGTTGCTTGACATTTGTCAAAATTTATACTGATTGCTTAAGGAAATATAATATACCTATAATATACCTTTTCATTGGGCTATCCCCTCAGTAAACCTGCACTGGCACTGCATATTAGGCCTGATTCATTACGAATTGCAAATGCAACAGTGTAGAGCATGGCACAGAGCATGGTAAGCCATTGCAGAGTGACTGACAGGTATTCAGTGTTTGGTGGTGGTGACAGGGGAGTGGTAGCAGAAAAGCAGGCGTGCCTGCCCATTTGAACGTCGTGCATAAATAGCCACTGAGACGGCATACGCAGCTTGAGTACTTACTGCGTGCGACGAGGTTAGCAATTTATGAGTAAGGTCAGACCTGCTATAATTCTGCGTGAGGGGCTGATGTTACCCGATGTTACCGATGTATATGCAGAACTGCAATGTATTGCGGTAGTGGCCAGCAGTAGGTGTCTATGCTGGTTGTGCAACGGATTTGCAATAGCATTCATTAGCATATTTTAGCAGTGGGGCTGCGTGCATAATCGCAGCTGTGATCACAATAGCGATCCATTATATGCTTTGCACAGTCCTTTGGTTCTACCAGCATTTTTGCAAAACCAGAGCCTCCCTCGCAATCATAGTAAAGGTGATCTGACAAGGAGGAAGCCCCAGTGGTTTCACAAGGTCTGAAACTCCATATAACAGAGGTTCCCAAATTATGCCATTACAGTCCACGTTTTAAGTATATCCATACTTGAGCACAGGTGACTTAATTAGTACCTCAGTCAATTTGATTTAACCATCTGGATTTAAGCATGTATATCCTTAAAACCTGGACTGTAATGGGAACCTCTGCCATATAGATTAAATGTATGTAAAGTAAATCCTCTAAACCTGGGTTTCTCAGCTTCAGTCCTCACTTACCACTTGCAGGTCATGTTTTGTGGATTTCATTAATCATGCACAGGTGAGTTAATCTATTTTGCTGCATCAGTTATTAGCATACCTGTTTCCACAGATATAAATCATCAAGACATTACATGTTGGGAAAACTTGAGGGTTGAGCACGGGTTAAGAATCAAAGCTCTAAACCAGAGGTTCCCAAACACGGTCCTCAATGCTCCCCAACAGTCCAGGTTTTAGAGATATCCATGACTGAGCAAAGGCATACATGCCTACCCTTCCAGTTTTCGTGGGAAGCTCACGATTTTTCAGGTAATCTCCACCACCCCCGGAAGGGTAGGCATTTCTTCCGCATTGTGCCCACTTCCTAGTGAAGTGGGCAGAATTAGGAGAATTTCCACGGCGATCGCGGTGTCCGTGCAGGGGACGGGCTTAATGACGTGATTTGTGTCATTTGGCTCCACCCCTGTTTAAATTTAAGCCAATCGCGGGCATTTTACCGTGGGGGTGGGGCTTAATGACACAAATCATCACACCCCGCCCCCATCGCCCCCCACCTACCTCTCCTCCCAGGGCTCCTCCCGGGGAAGAGACAGCAAAGGTAGGCAACTATGAGCAAAGGTGACTTAATTAGTACTACAGTCAGTTTGATGTAACCACCTGTGCTCAACCTTGGATATCTCTAAAACCTGAAATGTTGGAGAGCCCTGAGGACCATGTTTGGGAAACTCTGCTCTAAACAAAGAAACTGTGGGCTTTATTTGTGAAGCAGTGGTTTTTCTTCTCGGTGGGTTGGAGCTGAAAATTTAAATTGTCACTAACATTCAGCGTAAAGCTTTGAATTGTAAACTACTTAGTTCTATCATGATCTCATAAATGTACAGTGCTGCATAATACATTGGTGCTTTATAAAAAAAATAATAATACTGTAAATAATTGTTTTCTTGGTATGGTATGTTTTGAGGGTCCTCACACAGGAAAGTTTAAACATCTACTTTGAACTTCATGCAATTTCAATTACATTTAAGTGTTACCTCCACATTGGTATTCAGACCCTAAGTGGTCAATCCTATTAGGTGCGAAGGGTGCGATGTGCTGTTGCAACGGTGTTCAAACGTCGGCAACGGCACCGCATCTCACACCCTTCGCTACCCGACCCGAGCCTGGATTCACATAATTTTGCTCAGAGCCCTGTGGGACTGCGAGCAATATTAGGCGAATCCGGGCTGCCGTAAACTGCGGCCACTGCTGTGTTGACTCGCATCGGCGAGATCATTGCGGCTAATAGGATTGACCCCTTAGTATCTAAAGTTGAAAATCCCATTTCCTTTGGAGGAGAATAAAGGCATTAATCTTCCATTTCTAAAGACTCCTCTGAAACATGTACTGTATTTGGACATCACATCTGAAGTGGTGGTTAGCGTTATTGCTCCACATGAGTGAAATGTCTAACCAAAGCACTATGGGCCTCATTCAGAGGCGGTCGTAGGATGCAAGCGGTCGTTCAGAAACAGGGCGGCCACTTGCATCCTGAACGACCGCCTCCATGTCGGTCATTAGGCTGTGGGTTAACACCCACAGCTCTAATGACCGCTAAGGGAGATGGTCAAGACCGTCGCGACCATCGGGGCTTACGACTAGACCCTAGGGTAGGGTCTCGTCAACCTTAAGCCCCAGGGAGCTTCCTGCTGTGTTTCAGCAGGAAGCTCCCCCCTGACATCACTGATGATGTCAGTGGGGCCGCCCCCAAACGGCTAGCATTCTGGCGGGAACGCCTCCGTTTGGGTAGGCACGCCCCCTGCCCGCCCAGCAAACGGAGCGAGCTGTCAATCAACATCGACAGCTCGCTCCGTCTGCTTTGAGCCCGCTAACGACGGATCACCCATCGTTAGCGGGGGCTCGCGCATGCGCACGACGGAGCAAACCCCGTTGTGCGCATGCCCTGTGGACCAACATCGAGTCGGTTGCGAGCGCTCATCGCTCGCGACCGACTCTGAATAAGGTCCTATATGTGTACAGTTTCTATGTCCTCTCTGTGCAGGGCCGTACTTAGGGGCGGTGAGTGGTGCAGTGTATTTGTCATGCAGGTTGCCTAGAACCCCAGCTCCTGGAGCACTCGCCACTCGCTCTTATTCTTGATGCAAGCTGCCACTGCTTCACCCAGGATGATCCGGGCACTGAACTTGTCCCTAATCCCAGCATTAGGCCTCCGTAGAGCCACCCGTGCCATCCTTAGGATGCTCCGGGTGCTCAGCCTCTCCCTGGGCACGATATCTCATGTTTGAGGGCAGAGTTGGCACAGGGCGCAGTTTTGCCCTGCTACGGTTCTGTCCATGTGCTTTTCTAGGCTTCCTCCTGATACTCCAGTTTTCTCCCACACTCCAAAAACATATTTGTAGGTTAGTTGGCTTCTGAGGGTAATGTTTCAGCTAACTGCAAGTGTTGATTTAACTGTACTAACTAACTAAACTGCCAAAGAGACTACTGTCAAAACGTGGACATAACGGAGACAAGTGCCCCTCAGTCTCAATGAAGTTCGGTTTGTGGTACACTGACAATTGACTAACTTATATTCTTGGTGCCTCTAGAAAGATTTAACAGAATCACTGTTAAGGTGGCAGAGACAAAGGCCGTCATTCAGTGGCGCTCGCAAGAAGCAAGCGCTCGTTCTGAATGAGGGCGGCCGCTTGTATTTTTAAGTGCGGCCTCCTGGTCGCTAGCTAAACTGTGGGTTACCACCCACAGCTTTAGCGACTGACCAGGGTGATGGTCGCAATGGTCAAGACAATCGCTACCATCGGGGCTTGCGACGAGACCCTAAGGTTGGGTCTCGGCAACCGCAAGCCCCAGGGAGCTTCCTGCTCTGATCGAATGCCTCCGTTTGTGAAAACCCCCCCCGCCACGCCTACAAGATGAGCCGAGCTGTCGATCAACATCGACAGCCGGCCCTTTTGTAGTGAGCTCCGGAGCAAGAGAATTTCTCTCTCGCTCCGGGGGTTGCGCACGCGCAGTGCGGCCGCTGCACGTGCGCAGGACCTAAACATCGTCCCGGTTGCGAGCGCTCCGCACTTGCGACCGGGTCTGAATGAGGGCCAATATCTCTGTGCCAAAGTTTGTTTTGCATGTGAATGAATATCTTAATAAATATCATATTTCACTTATTGCTATATTAATTTTAACAGATGCAGGTCCATGTGCTATATTTCCAGTTTGTATAATAAAGCAAAGATTGTTTTATGAATTTGTCACTGACTATTTACTAAGTATTGAGCATACTAGATAGTTTTAAGCTATTGCATTACAAAGCACTGTTTGTTTGTTTTTCTCATTTAGCTTTTGTTTTGTCACGAAAATCTAAAGCTGGGTACACACTATACGATGTGTGACCCAGCGACGGAATGATGTGATTTAATGATACATCGCACGCTGAACACACTGCACAATACGGTGTACGATAGTGCATACATGATGCATGTAACTGCACTGTGTCATTCATTGCATCGTCCCATCTGCCTTGCAGAACAGTAGATGGGACTATTATTATTATTATCATTTACTTATATAGCGCCACAAGTGTTCCGCAGCGCCTTACAGAGTACATAGAAAAATAAGTAACCATTGACTTACAATACAATACAATACAATACAGGACATGGATAAACATTGCTATATTAGCGACCTTTATGTCCGCATAAGCAGCCAAGTGTTAGTTGCCCTAGTGGGGAGTAAGAGATAAATTAAATTACAGTAGGGAGAAGCACAAGAGGGTAGAGGGCCCTGCTCAAAAGAGCTTACATTCTTTAAGGGAGGGGAAGACAAACAGGAGTGACACAGAATGGGGTAGGCAGGGAGAAAGGAAGATGTAGCAGCAAGTTAGGATGAGAGCTGGAAGGCTTTAATGAAGTAGTGGGTCTTAAGAGCGCTTTTGAAAGATTGTAGAGAGGTGCAGAGTCTGATGGGGAGAGGGAGGGAGTTCCAAAGGTGAGGAGCAGCATGGGCAAAATCTTGGAGGCGGGAGTGGGAGGAAGTAATCAATTGGCATGAAAGGCGGCGTGTTTTAAGTGAATGAAGAGGGCAGACAGAAGAGTGAAGGGAGATGAGATCAGAGATGTAAATGGGAGAGGAATGGGTGAGGGCTTTGTAAGGGAGTGTGAGAGCCTTGAATTGGGTCCTGAAAGGGAATGGGAGCCAGTGGAGGGCTTGCAAAAGAAGGGAGGCAGATGTAGAGCATTTGGAGAGGAAGATGAGCCGAGCAGCAGCATTGAGCACAGACTGGAGAGGAGAGAGATGGGATTTGGGGAGGCCAGCTAGGAGAAGGTTACAGTAGTCCAATCTGGACATGACCAGTGAATGTACTAGGGTTTTGGTAGCATCCTGGGTGAGAAAGGGTCTGATCTTGGAAATATTCTTGAGATGGAAATGACAGGACTGCGAGAGGTTCTGAATGTGTGGTTTGAAGGAGAGGGAAGAGTCCAGGATGACTCCAAGACAACACACTTTGGGACTAGATGAGATAGTTATGCCATCTATTAATAAAGAAATAGTGGGACATGATGTTATGAGGGAGAGTGGGAAGACTATCAGCTCAGTCTTAGACATATTAAGTTTGAGAAATCGCTGGGACATCCAGCAAGAGATAGCAGAGAGACAGTTAGAGATACGAGTCAGGAGAGAGGGGGAAAGATCAGGAAAGGTAGATCTGAGTATCATCAGCATAGAGATGATAATGGAGGTCAAAAGAGCTGATGACTTTACCTAGAGAAGACGTATAGAGAGAGAATAGGGGAGGTCCAAGAACAGAACCTTGGGGAACACCTACTGTAAGAGGCTATGGGGGGGAGGGGTCGCCATGAGTGGAAACAGAGAAGGAATAGTCAGAGAGGTAGGAGGACAGCCATGAGAGAGCAGTGTCACGTAGACCACGGGAGTGAAGGATATGCAGCAGTAGAAGGTGGTCCACAGTGTCAAAAGCAGCAGAGAGGTCAAGGAGAATGAGCAGGGAGTAGTGGCCCTTGGATTTGGCAGCAAGGAGGTCATTGCTGACTTTTGTGAGGGCAGTTTCAGTGGAGTGGAGAGAACTGAAGCCAGACTGGAAAGGGTCAAGGAGGGAGTGGGAGGAAAGAAATGTGGTGAGGCATTTGTAAACAATACGCTCAAGGAGTTTGGAGGCAAAAGGGAGGAAAGAGATTGGTCAGTACTTAGAGAGAATGTGAGGATCAAGGTTAGGTTTTTTAAGAATGGGGAGACAAGGACAAGCTTGAATGCAGAAGGAACAGTGCCAGAAGAGAGGGAGAGATTAAGGGGGTGGGCAAGATGGGAGCAGGCAGAAGGAGAGAGGTAGTGGAGGAGGTGGGAGGGGATAGGGTCAAGGGGAGAGTTGGAAGGGGGGGAGGACTGGATAAGGGCCTTAACTTCCTCTCCAGTCACAGGGGAAAAGGATGTCAGAGTCGGTAAAATGGATGGGGAGGGGTGATCCGGGAAATGAGGAGGTGGAGAGCTGGGGGACTGGTTGATATGATGTCCTGACGTATGGAATCAATTTTAGATGTGAAATAGGTAGCAAAGTCAGTGGCAGAGAGCAAGGAGGGGAGACGAGAAGGGGGTGGGCAGAGGAGGGAGTTGAAGGTGGAAAAGAGACGCTGGGGATTTGAGGACAGGGAGGAGATGAGATTCTTGAAATATGACTGTTTAGAGAGGGAAAGGGCAGCACTGTAGGATGACAGCATGAATGTGAAATGGAGAAAATCTGCCTGAGAGTGTGATCTTCTCCACTGTCGCTTGGCGGTTCGTGAACATTTTTGCAGGTATCTGGTGCATTTGGAATGCCAGGGTTGAGGTGTGGATTTGCGAGGGTGAGTAGTGATCGCAGGAGCAACAGAGTCAAGAGCAGAAGTAAGGGAGGCATGGTATAGGGAAGCAGCTTGTTCAGCGCAGGAGAAAGAGAAGATAGGGGAGAGAAGTGAGTCAAGTACGGAAGAAAAGAAAGCAGTGTCGATAGCTTCAATGTTACGCTTAGTGATGGTGGCTTTCGGAGGTAGTGGAGGGGAAGGAGAGAGTGATAGGTTAAAAGAGAGGAGGTGATGGTCAGAGAGGGGGAATGGGGAAATGGAGTAGGCAGAAATATCACAACGGTGAGTGAATACCAGATCAAGCAAATGCCCACTCGGATGGGAGGGTGAGGAGGTCCATTGGGAGAGTCCAAATGAGGAAGTGAGGATGAGTAGTTTGGAGGCAGCAGATTCTGTGGGGATATCAATAGGAATATTGAAGTCACCGAGGATAATAGAGGGAAGGTCTGAGGAGAGAAAGTGAGTGAGTGAGCCAGGAACCAAAGTTGTCAAGGAACTTGGAGGGAGGGCCAGGGGGACGGTAGATGACAGCTAGTCTAAGGTGTACTGGTTGGAAGAGGCGTATAGCATGAACTTCAAATGTGGAGAATGTAAGGGATGGTTCTGATGGTATATGTTGGTTTGAGTAACCAGATGATAGAAGGACCCCAACACCACCGCCTTGGCGACCCCCAGGCCTGGAGGTTTGGGAGAAGGTGAGGCCCCCATAAGAGAGAGCTGTAGGAGAAGTGGTGTCAGAGGGTAAAATCCAGGTTTCAGTAATGGCAAGGAGATTCAGGGAGTTGGAGATGAAGAGGTCATGGGTGGGGGCCAGTTTGTTATAGACTGATCTGGCACTCCAGAGGGCACAGGATAGAGTAGCAAAGTTGATAGGAGAGATGTGAATGAGATTATCAGGGTTGCAATAGCGTGGAGATGAGAATACTTTGGGAAACCGAGATGAATAGAGTGAAGGGATCATGCGTGCTCCTGTGCTGTAGGAAGTGGGCGGGGAGGGAAGTTAAGGAGACGTGGATGAAAGTGGGGCGAAGTGACAGGGAGATAAGTAAGGGAGGAAAGATTACCAGTGAGGTAGTAGGATCCTTGGGGGGTATAAGAGAAAAAAAATGGAGTAGTGGGAGAAGATGGGGAGGAAGGCAGAGAGAGAAGGGGAGATAGGAGGAGGTGGAGGAGTTTCTAAGTTTCTAAGATTAGTTTCTAAGATTAGTTAGAAACTGAATGAAGGGAGGAGTTGAAGACAACATGGTCATGGTAAGGATGAGGTAAAGTGTCAGCACAACAAAAATATATTACAGAGTTTTGAAGAAGTGGAGATAAGATGGGAGCAGAAATTAAATATTAGAGTAGAGAGTAGTAGTAGCTAGATCATGTAAGACTAGGCCAAAGAGCTAATGTAAAAATACATTATTAGAGAGTTAAGCTGATACTAACAGTATTCAGTAAGATTATCTGTTAAGCATAGAGACAGCACAAATAGTAGCAAGTGATGGCCAGAGTTTTTGTAGCAACCAGAGTTCAGGGTTGAAAGTCCAGGTTATGCAGTCAGCCGGAATTTGTAGCAGTGAGATTTTGAAATCACCTTTGTTGATGGTTTTTCTCCAAATATAGGTTAGGTTTTTAGAAGTGCAGATCAGTTGTTACCCTTCTGTTCCACTTCGGTTCAATGCCGTTCTAACGCCAGTATTAATCTTAAAATGCACTTTTGAATAGTGCACTTCTGAATGGGACAATTCCAGCCAGGCTATTCCAGCCTACTAATGACCAATATCTAGGAGACCTGGCATGTTAAATTACTGATTGCTTACAAGCCCATCACTCTCCCTCTATTATGGCTAGCAATAAATTGAGTAAAACAAACATACAGCACATACCACTAGGCTAATAACAGGCTCACTGAGCTAACTAACAAAGAAACTAAAAACATCAAACTAATATACTATGCAGTGATATGCTAAATAACATTGCTTATCAGCAAAAGTCTGAAACTTGCAGTCCCTTACCTAAGTTCTCAGGCTGGCCAATATATATTCATTATAGCAAAAGTCTGAGACTTGTAGTCCATTACCTAAGTTCTCAGGCTGCCCAATATATATTCAGTAAAGCAAAAGTCTGAGACTTGTAGTCCGTTACCTAAGTGCTGACTATGCGATGAACTACTGACCATGCGTACACACCATGTGATGTCTATCATATATCATTCAGATCCGCATCAGAACGATATATCTTATAGTGTGTACCCAGCTTAACTCAGCACCACTAAGGGTCTTTTGATGTGATTATGTTCTGAATCTTATTTAATGCCCAGGTGACAATCCCCATAGCCTATTCTGATACCGAGGGTAAGAACTAGAAGCGATGATGAGAATCAGACCCATTGAATTAACAAAATGCATTTTCCATCACGAAACTCAAGTTGCACAAAACATTGCCACAATTCCGCTCATCTCTACATATGAGCTAGACTCTTCTAAACAGAATAAAATAATCACTGCTCTATAGATATAAACAAGGATCCAATAAACCATATAAAACTATCACTATACTACTCTATAGCTTTGTGTTATTTGGAAAAAATGCTTGTTTTTAACATAAAACGTTGAAAGAAACATTATTATTCCAAACATAATGTACTAATATTTTAAAATTTGGCATGGTTCCCCAAATTGTTATGATGTATTTAGGGTTGCCATAAAATGGCTAAACTACCTGTCACACAGTTGTTATGATGTTTTATTGCAGAATACATTTGGTCATTGCAATTTACAAATATATCCAAAAGACCCATACAAAGACTGGACAGCAAACAAACAAGCCATAATAATGCCTGCAACAGTTATAAATGTGTGCATTTTAGGAAGCAATAAACTAACCTGAAAAGTCCATAAACATTATTAACCAATCATTTCTAGAATGTAAAAGAAAGCCTTTCTAGGTTGAACAGTCTGTTCAAGGGTACAATTAACTGATTTAACTGAAGTAATGACTGTATGATGCTGTATATTCAACACAAAGTTATCTAAAAATGTATCCTGCTATATTTCGTCTGTTATTATTAACAAATGTAGTTATATGTGTGCAATTTGAATGGCAAATTTAACAACCATCATATTATGCCTCTCCATGTGACCACTAATTTAGAAGAATTGAAAACCAAACACACAATAATCACACCCCCCAACATTTGCCCCAGTGAGAATTGGGACAATGCAGCGAGGGAACGATAAGTGGGCATACAGTAGCCTGGTGTTAAGATAGGTGTGTGCACAGAGTGTGCCCTCGATCCCGGCCTAACCCATACTAGGGATAGACATTGATGGTAAATGGTTAAAACCCATCAATGTTTTTCTTACGATGGTAGTATTTTTACCATTCAATGGCAGTATTTTGATGTTTGTCGCCTTTGAATGGTATTGATTCGATGGTGTCCTCATGGTAATCCATTTTTAAAAAAATACTGCCACCCCTGGCTGCAGCTCTCTCCATCAGTTCCAGCATGCATGACACGCTCCCATTGGGCAATGTCACAAGAGCAGCGAGCACTCGGCTCCGAACATAAACATACAGTGACCCAATCACTACAGTGATGCATACTACAGCTGACTTCCTTGGAATTACCATGCTGGGCAACCGCGGGCACTTTGTAGCTCACGACAGTTCTCGGTTGGAGAAACGTAGGATGCAGAGTGCACCCAGGAGCACAGTAGCAGAATTCTGGAGCAGCAGGTACACATACACAGTCTTGATTCCGTACACCGCCCCTAGTCGTGCCTTCAGTCCAGCCTTTATCCCGCCCCATCCAAGCCATGTTGAGGGGGTATTGCTCATGCACAAAACCAGATAACTGTGCATGCGATGACTAGCTGCCATCGCATTGCAACATTCGATGACGGAAGTCCATCCCACCATTTGATGATGGGCTTCCGATGTCCAACCCTAACCCATGCTGATGATAGCTAGTAAGCCCCAGGATCGGCAGTGTAACTGCCGGGGGAGGCTGTGAAGCAGTGATGTCTGTGTTGCTCCTATCTACCACTGTCAAGTCATTGCCAGGTAAAGCAGTGTCAGCAGCCGCAAAGAGAGGAAAAGAGCAAGTGCAGCAGAGCGCCCACCGCTCTGGAAATTAGGTGAGTGGTCTATGTCTGGGGGGGTTGGTGGTGTGGTGGTGAATGGTATATGTCCCAGGAGGTGGAGGCGATGAGTAGTTTATTGGTAGGGATGTTTTCGCACATCATTTACTTAGTGCCTGCGCATGCCTATACTATCATTAGCACACATAACCATGACAGATACATGCGACACCAATTCAAACATACATCCACAACTGCAAGACAGTTCGATTGTCTGGTGGTTGTGGATGGGAAGACAGGACATAGACCTCAAATCGTGCTGTCCCCCAGAAAGATAGTTGTAAATACTGTACTGTTGTACATTACATCTACCCTACTGCATGGTCAGATAACGGTACACTGTGAAGATTAATAAGTACATAATTTCCACTATAATTGCCAGGTGGACCATTAAGTGACTCTAGACATAAATCTATTTTGGCATCAAATAAAAGGATTCAAATCTTTTCTGTGATAATTAGCAATTATACCCTTATTGCAAACCACCTTCATGCAAGCATAAATATTAAAGCATGTACTCTCACTTTGGCAAAGTAACTTCTAACCTGGTTCTGTATAACAAAGAACTAAATAGCAAAGTGTTTCAGCATCCCTGCACAGTGCACACATGAGCAAATAAACAAAAAACAACAGAAACGTTTTGGGATATAAACAAGATAAAGGCAATGAAACATAAGCCAATAACAGCAGCCCTCACACATATATAAACACATCAAAGATACATCCCTTGGATTTGGGTTGAAGATTCTTTGATTGGAACAAATTGCTCATCAATATACTGACACACTATTATCTAGTATGAAATAAAAAGTGATTACAAATGTCAAATTAAAGTATTAACAGCTCACACAGCCCAACACACTGTTGCAATATATCATATGACATTTCTCTTGGCAGTCCCAAAAGCCCATGTGCGCCACACACTCTGCACCCCCTATAGATATATCCTTGCTGTATGACCTGTATGTAGATATTCATTCAGCCCTGCAGAGGGCCTTGTGTCACAGTAGCTGCTGTCAGGAAATTAAGACAGGGCACCATCCATAAATTATACAGTGAATAGATTTTGCTTAGTATAATAGCTGGTAAATCTGTGTGTACTGTATGTAGGACCTTAGGGCCTGATTCAGGGGCGCTCTGAATCAGGGCGGTTTCTTTTTTGGCCTCCAGGCCGCTCGCAAAGCTGTGCGAGCGGTCTGGCGATGGTCGCGATTATCGCGACCATCAGGCTTGCGGCGAGACCCTGCCGGAGGGTCTCGGCTCCCGCAAGCCCGAGTGGACTTCCTGCTCTAATAGAGCAGGAAGTCCACTACTGACATTTACGAGTGATGTCAGTAGGGCCGCCCACAAACAGCAGGCGTTCCTAAGGGAATGCCTACATTTGTGCAGCCACCCCGCCTCCCCACCTACAAAACAGGGCGAGCTGTCAATCAACATCGACAGCCGCCCCGTCTTGTAGTGAGCCCCGGAGCGACGGAGCTGTCGTTGCTCGCTGGGGCTTGCGCAGGGGCCAAACATCGACCTGCTTGCGAGTGCTTTGCGCTCACGAGCTGGTCTGAATCAAGCCCTTCGTTTTCAGACATTTAATACTGTACATACAGTATTTGCCAACTATCCCTAATCCCCAATTACTGTCTCATAGGGATTATTTCCCCAGCTTTACTTCTATTTTTTAATATTAGCTGACTGCGCAATGCAATTCTTCTTTTCCTGCCTCTTGGATGTAATTTAATATTTTCTGATCTTTCTAATTTGATAAAAGAGTATTTTGTAAACAAATTGAAGAAACATGACATGACAGGGATTTATTGCTACAAACTCCATCTAGGCTAGGCTCTCCAGCTGTAGGCCAGGCCTGATCTAGGCAGTATTGTTCGTTATGTGCTTAGATAAACTGGCAAATGTTACCCACAGCCACCTCCTGATCTTTTTCCCACAATGCTGTCTTCTTTTAAAGTAAAATAGCAATAAAAAATAACACAAGAGCATACTGTACAATTCTAAAACCCCTTATATATTTTTTAATTGAAACCAGATCCATTGCAGTGGTTAGTGTTGCTGCCTCAAAGTGCTGAGGACCATTCCCTCCAAGGCCTATATGTGTGGAGAACATACCTATGACGACATCGCCAGGTGCGAAGAAACGTGTGCTAGGAAGTCCTACAGCATCCATCGGTACATGCTCCGATACCTGCACCCACTATGCTAAATTAACAACAACCTCCAGGACATTTAAGCCTTGCCAAGGTGGAGTGTCCCGCAGTTATCTGTAAAATGAACGAGCACTCCTCGTTAGCTGCACTCGGCATTGGTCTGGAACCTATACTTCCTATCAGTACACAGTACCCTCCTTAAAGGACAACACATTTGCCGCGATCACAACCGGCCAGTGTGCAGATGCTGCCGGAATCCTGGCCAGTATCTTCAGTGGTAAGATCCTGAGACCTGCTCTCAATTTAGAAGAGTGATCATAAACAGCAGGCAGACGCTGTTAAAATACTGACTTCTGCTAACAGCTGTAAGAACTCGACACTGGCTTCCATCTTATTAGAGCGGCTACCTGTAGAGGCCATTCAAGGACGGACCGGAGGGTGAGTCTCTCATTAAACTATACACTGACTATACAGAGACCAAGGCGGAACTGTTTACAATTATTTTATACATATAAAAGTGACTTTATTATTGGAAACCACAACATTGTATTTTTGAAGAAGAGGCATCATCTAGAGATTTGCCGATGCTTGTTCTGTTTAAAATACTTGTTGTGCCCTAAGAGCTATTTTAAGTATACAGTATCTTTGAAGCGGGAACGAATGAAAGGAACTGAAAGCATTTGCAACAATATATTATGTTACAAAATCTATTCAGCTAGTCTTATTTGATGAGAATAAAGGACAGTCTTAAAATTTCTAGGCACCTAGAGTGCTAAGTACCCCTGGATGTTGCTCTAAGTGGAAACTTATATATGTGGTAATTGCATTAATTATTTGTTTTAAAGTGATAGTTTTTATATGTTTTATTAAAGTGTGATCTTATTCCTTTCATGTTTGTATGGTCTATTTTATTTTTATCGATTGTTATACTGCTGGATGTAATATTATAAACACTGGGGACTAAGCACTGCTACATCTTGTGAATTATACTTTGTTGTTTATTGTGGGTGGTGGCAACCATCTAGTGCCAGCTGCTGGTCAGTTTTTTTATTTCTGGTCTTTTTTGTACTCTTTTTTTTTTTTTCTGTGCAGCGCCAAGGGGATTTACGTGTTTAAATATTCCCTATACGTGTGGAGCTTGTGTGTTCTTCCGGCGTTTGGGTGGGGTTTCTTTTTGGGTGAGCCGCTTTGGTAGGTTAATTGGCTTTTAATACAGAATAGACCCTAGTGTGTGCTTACATGGTAGGAACTTTATTATTATTAATATAATAATTATAATTATCTTTATATTAATAACAGAAGGCCGACTTTTATGAGTGACATATTTCTATGATGCCATTGTCTAAGCAGGGCACATCATATACCAATTTAGAAGTCATGGTCTGTAGATTTGTAGAAAAATATTGGTTTTGTATTTGGCTGCTTCGTTTCAGAGTTATGTGGCAAAACGCCCACCAGCCATTTACAATGCATCACCATTGGGCTCTTGAAAATGTGACAGTTGGTGAACTCTCCCTGTGCACCTGCTGGATGACCTGGAACATGTGACCTGCTGGGAAGTCAGGAAACTGTGACAGTTATTTGCAGCCACATATATCAGCACATCTTGTGGGTACATCAATCACTGACTGCTGTGTTATTTATTATTAATTTCACCTCTCATTGTTTACACCAAACAAGCCTAGAGGCCGGCCTCGAGAACATCGACATGGTAGAATCCTTACAGGTCACCCAGAGCGCGTAGTTCAAAGATCAACTGATACGCCTTGCACTGAACATGGAATATTCGCCACAATACTACTCTTTGGATATTATGGATGTGCAATCTCTGAACTGTGGCACCCTACACTTCTTGGTAGAGGAGATTAACGCCCATTTTTAAGACTGCTATCACAATGGATAGGTTTTGTTGCCCAGTGTGGTTGTTCCACCATCAGAACTCTTTATGACAAATACCGTCAATTTACTGACTCATTATTCCATAATATCCTTAGTAACTAATAACCATTATGTCCTCCATAACTAAGGTGGTTACCGTCGGGATTCCCTAGTTACTATTATATTTACTAATAATATCTGCAGCTCTGTAAATGAGGATAAACATAAAACATTGCCAAATAACAGAGCATAACTACAATACACAACAGATAATCATAGTGTAGAGTGATTGCATAGCATATGTACAAAACATTACTATACCACCACAGCATACCTCCCAACAACTGAGGCAGGGATGTAGAGCTCACACCAAAGCCGCATGCAGTGGCCTCATGTCCTACCCCTATTATATGACCCTTTGGGGGCATGACCGTGCATCATGCTCTCATTGCCAATCAGGCTCGGGGCATGCCCAGTGCTTCCAGAGCGGCTTGGCTGCCTCCAGCCTCCCTTAACATAGTTTGGATGCTGCATGCATGAATATGGTATCCATTCATCACTGCACTGTTCTGTAGTGCATTGGAGAGTGAAAGACTTCCCTCTTAACCTACTGCAGCCTGTGGACAGGATGACAGTACATTGCCCGAAAAGCGGGACTGTCCTGCCAAAATTGCGATGGTTGGGTGGTATATCACAGAGTAGGTGCATAACAAGGTTGTACAAGATGACCTACTTGACAATTACCAATAGGCAGAATAAAAATGAATGGATGCGATTTCAACCAAATCACATTGCAGACAGAAGAATTTGCCATGAGATATATGAGGTGTGGCTAATAAATGACGAGACTGTACTAAACCATACTGCGTAATTTAAAAGGTAATGGGGGAACATTGACCTTGGACTATCCCAGAAGTTTCACCCCTCTTGCACAGATAGTTTGTTGGCACACAGCGTTCGAAGAAATTGTGTTTTTTCCTGTTCGTCCTAAGAATGCTTAGTTCAAAAGTAGAGCAATGTGTTTTTTAGTTAAATTGAACAAAACACCCACCAAATATTTAGTATGCTAACCGAGGCTTACATGGCAAATTGTATGTCATGTGCACATATGTGTGAGTGGTACAAAAGATTTTAGTGACTGTCGTGAGGATGTCAAAGATGATGAACATCCCAGTAGGCCTTGCACATCAAAAACAAATAAAAATTTGGAAAAATTTGAGAATACTGTTGGAATTGACCATCAAATGATAGTAGATATGGTAAAAATTGCCAAAGAAACCATTAGGCAAGTTTTGCAAGATCTTAAAATGACAAAAGTTTGTGCTAAGATGGTTCCAAGGCTTATCACTGCCGAGCAGAAAGAAAATCAAAAACAAAGTTGTACAGACATTTTGGAACAAATTCAAGCGGATTCGCATTTTTTAAATAAAGTTATTACCTGTGATGTAACCGTACTTGCCTACCCTCCCGATTCGTCCGGGAGCCTCCTGAAAATCAGGTGCCACTCCCTGCCCCCGTAAAGGCAGGCAAGCCTCCTGGCGGCCGCTGACCCCTCTGATCTTTGGAAAGACTTGGTACCAGAAGGTGCAACAGTGAATCAACATTACTACAAAAATGTTCTAGCAACTTTAAAGTAAAATGGTTTCAGTCTCCATCAGGACAATGCACCAGCCCACACAGTTCTCTCTGTAAAGCAGTTTTTGGCTGAGAAACAGATTGCAATGCTAAAACACCCTCCATACTCGCCAAATCTAGCCCTGTGTGACTTCTTTCTTTTCCTTAAAGTCAAATCTGTGCTCAAAGGAACCCATTTTGCAGAAGTTACTGTAGTAAAGAAGAAAATGATGGAGCTGTTGAAACTGGCTGCAGTGTGGCCTTGTAAAAACTGTTGCAGGTTGCTCCAAACTACAGTCAAAATCAAGTTTAAACTACAGTACATGTGTAATTCCTCATACTTTAGATGACATACTTAGATTTATTATGAAGTACAATTCAGGGGCGTATTAAGAGAGGAGGGGACCAGTGTGCTGTCTTCATCCAGGGCCCCCTCCTCTCCGGCGGCCGGCAGCGCAGTGAGTGCAGTGACACATCAGTAAACTCTGGGCACTAGTCTGTGCCCAGAGTCTAGTGTGCATGTGCAGATCACCGGGAAAATGGTGCGGCCTCCATTTTCCAGGCATTTTGTGCAGGGCTTTGACACCCAACGCGGTACTATTAGAAAATTTGGGTACAGGGTGTGTAGTGTGTGTCCGCCTTGACCCAGGGGCCCATGTTCCCTGCACCCATTATAAATACGCCCCTGCTACAATTTCCTGCAAGTAATGAAAATGATTACATAGAATAGCAATTGAGAACACCCAAGATGGCTGACTTATCGCAATTGAGAACACCCAAGATGGCTGACTTATCCTCTGTACATGTGCTTTGAGTCCTATTGGAAGGTGTTATATTATAAAAAGAAAGAATTATTATTATGAAACAGAATCTGCTACTTGCATTATACATGTCACTTCACATCCTCACCTAGGCTAAAAATGTACTGAAAGATTCACTCTAAAGCAGTAGTTTTGGGAGGTATGATGAGAGGCCGACTTTTGAAAATCGAGTTAATATCTCTCAGTCCTTCATTCAGGCTAGCAACCCCAAATTGATTCAGGGATCACACTGCATACTCTCACTGTGGAGCTTCAATACAGGACACAGTTTACTTTTATCTGGATTAGCTGATGGTACAAGGTGCAAGGAAGAGACTTATATCTGATCATAATAGAACAGACAGCACACAAACTGGGACTTCCAGGCTACATGGTATAGTCACCATTATATGAAGTAGTTAACCAGTCAGGCATTGTATTAAAACATCAATGGACAAATGTGTCATTCAACATGTACTGTTCTTGGAGTTTAATTTATTATTTTTTTACCAATTATTTATATAGCGCACACAGATTCCGCAGCGCTTTGCAGAGAATATTTGGCCATTCACATCAATCCATTCACCAGTTGAGCTTACAACCTCTATTCCCTGCCACATTTACACATTAGGGTTCATTTTTGTTGGGAGCCAATTAACCTAACAGTATATTTTTGGAGTGTGGAAGGAAACCGGATATCGTCATTTAAACCAGATCCATTACAGTGGTTAGTATTGCTGCCTCAAAGCACTGAGGACCATTCTTTCCAAAGCACTATGTATATGAATACACAAACTCCACATTTTCTAATCTCTCCAATAGAAATAGCAGAAAATATAACTACAGAAATCAATCAGTTTAGTACATTAGTTTTCTTTCAACTGTATCCATATATTTTATGGCATAACCACTGTATGCGTTTATAAGATACAAATTCAGCTGGAAATTACAGAGAACAGTTTGTCCAAATCTAGTTGATGGAGGAAACTTTGCATAACTCTGCACTTCAACACCCTATTTGAGAACGTATTTGCTGTAAAAACATTGGGCCTGATTCAGAGCCGGACGCTCTGACCAGAGCACTCGCTCTGAATCAGGGCCCTCCTCCATTAAAATGGAGCGTCCTCCTGTACGCTCATATAGCTGTGGGTGACCACCCACAGCATATACGAGCGTCCAAAAAGATGGTCGCGATGGTCTTGACCATCGCGACCATTGGACTTGCGACGGAAACCCTGCGGTAGGGTTTCCCAGCCACAAGTCCTTTAGTGATTTTGGCTCTATCAGAGCCAAAATCACTCCCACTGACATCACTAGTGATGTCAGTGGGGCCGGCTTGAGACGGTAGGCGTTCCCATGCGTCTGGCAGGCACGCCCCCGGCACGCCCACCAAAGGGGGCGTGCTGTCAGTCACCATCGACAGCACGCCCCCTTTGGTGCGAGACCCGGAGCGACAGCTTGGCTGTCGCAGTCCGGGTCTCACGCATGCGCACGACGGAGCTCCCTCCGTCGTGCGCATGCACAGTGGGGAACATCGACCCACTTGCGAGCGTACTGCCGCTTGCGAGTGGGTCTGAATGACCCCCATTGTCAGTAGTGCAGTTTTCATCCATGCAAAAAATATTAAATTTTAACAAGCGTTTGTAACTTTGTGGTAAACAAACCTCTAGTCACATGTGAGTATTTGCCACAATGGCACAGCCACTGATGAATAAAAACATATATGTTAGCACAAAACCATCATTTTCAAATAAACCTCCTGCCTACCACTTCCCAACTAGCAGATTTGCCTGTACCCCTACTGTTCAAAACAAACGTTCTCCAGCTGTTGACTGCACTCCCATGATCCTTCAAGGTACAAAGACTGGAATTTCAATGTAATCAGCTGGAAAAGGAGGTTGTCAACACAGCTACATTGACGACCCCCATCTGTCGCAGTTTGCAAGCACACTCCTGACTGCGAGTCCCAGAATACCATGATAGTACAGGCAAGTTTTTATACTGAATCGGTTCTGCTAGTTGGGGGGAAGGGTTCAAGTTCTCTTATAAAAATATACCTATTACTTAATTTGATGTAATAATAAAAACAAGTTTGCAGCATATGTTATCCTCCTAGTATTGTGATGCATTTACTTAAGGTAGGAGATGTTTTGAGGGTATGGTTTCTGCAACCAGAAGGGCCCTCACGTGCACAAGTGCTTAGCACAAGGTTACATAGTGGAGTAGACTCATGTAGTACATGTGTGCAGTGCAACAAAGTCTTGGGTGCCATGTCCATCTCAATGCAAAAAACAACAAAACTTCTCTGACATCTCTTCTCTTCCCCCAGCACAATAAGCATAATAGTTGTAAGCACAGATATACCAACTTCTTACTGTGCATTTCTTTTAGCAGATGTTAAATACTGTATGTTACTCTCGACGGTTGCAATAGCAATAGATTTTGATCTTTGTGCCAACACATCCTACACGGTCTTAAGTAAAAAAATCACAGCAGTGTAATAGGGTTTATATATATAGTGTTGCTGGGTGTTGTAGTACCACAACATAACAGATCACTGTTCATACAAGTGTATAGTGGTCTCCAGATTTGAAGTTCTTGCACCTCGTCTGAAATCTCATGGGAGCTTCCTGATTTGCGCACATCCCCTAACTACAAGGGGATGCAGTCGGGGTGCCGACGGTTTAAATGCCGACCGTCAGCAACCCGACTGTCTAATCCCGGCAAGTGTCTAATGAACGGCGCCAAAATCCCGACGCCTGTCATTAGACCTACGCTGGGAGTCCAACACCGGGCGCGGACAGCCGCTGGGGGGGAGTGTTAGGTTAGGTGCCTAACCCTAACCCCCCTTCCCCTAGCCTAACCCTAACCCCCCTTCCCCTAGCCTAACCCTAACCTCCCGGGGAGTGCCTAACCCTAAGTCTAAGTTCCCCCTGGGAGGTTAGGGTTAGGCTAGGGGAAGGGGGGGGTTAGGCACCCCCCGGGGGGAGGTTAGGGTTAGGCACGCCCCCGGGACACTTAGGGTTAGGCTAAGGGGAAGGGGTGGTTAGGTTTAGGCACTTAGAGGGGGGCTAGGGTTAGGCACTTGGGGGGGAGGTTAGGGATAGGCATGTCTAAGGGAGAGTTAGGGGTAGGGGGGGGAGGTAAGGTTAGTAAATAAAAAAATACTTACCTGTCGGGATCTTCACTACCGGGCTTCCGCTGTAGGGATTTGGCCGGTGGTAAATCATACTGATCCCTGCACAAGGACCCTATTTCCTCTGCATATCATCTATCAAACAGTCTTTTACAAGTGCCCCAATCTTCAGGGATCCAGATGGCAACATTCCACATATATTTAACCCTTTAACCCTGGGATCTTTCATCTATAAATACGGTTACACAGATGCTCTCCCCCTTTCAATAACAGGAACATTTTGCCAGGGTTTCTCCATTCTTCACTATGACATGTTTCCTTTATTTCAACATGTAGACATTCACCCTGCACACTATGGATGGCAATGGCATCTACCATGCACTTCTTCACAGGAGGTCCCTTTGTAACCTTCAACTGTACAAGCAGGATTCCTCCACCAGTCCTTTGCAGGTGTCTCACTGTGCAGGAGCTCTCTCTCCACTGCACACAGACACTTTCCATTGTAGGCAGCCTTTCTCATATATTTTGCAGATAGAACTTCCCATAATGGCCCTTTTTTATAGTGAGTTTCCCCTCTATCTCCAAATAAATGGGTGCTTCTTACAAGGGGTCCCTTGACAGTAGGGATACCCCTCTTTTCTCTTAAAGATGGGGCTTCTTACAATGTAATGTCCCCTTCTCTCTTTGCAATGAGGGTGATTACGGGTCCTTTATCTTCTTGAAACTGGTTTCCTTTCAGTGTCATGTACCACTCTGAGGACCTCATTCAGAGTCGGTCGAAGCGGCCACACGGTCGTACAGAAAAAGGGGCCAGATATTCAAATGATTCCCTCGCAAGTTGCGTCCCTAAGTTTGGATCGGTAGTTGGCCGACCAAGGGCAGGAAGCGGTCGGAAGACAAAAAAATATGCCCCCTTCTCGTACGCATTGCACGTCATCTCCGGGCATATAAGGATTAATCGAGACCATCGGAACTGGTCGTAGAGCTTAAGGTTGACCAAACCCTCTCTAAAGCTCTACGATCATGTCAGTGTAAAAACCTCCCATGTCACATGTGCCATGATGCTACTTTGTTAATTATGTACTCCAATAATCTGTATGCACTCCCATAAAACGCCGTTCGCATAATGAGGCACGCCTGCGTTCGGATCTCCACTCCCCCGTTTTCAAGCACCTTCCCCTATTACCACCCACAAACGCCTCCATCTGTCACTCAAACTACCGACCTGGCTGTGTTCAAGTAGAGAGAAATTTCTGATCATAGCGGCTAGTTTGCGCACACGCATTGCGAACTTTACGTATGCGCAGTATAGCGAACATCGGTGGTGTACGACCGTGCGGCCGCAATGACTGACTCTGAATGAGGTCCTAAGTGCTATGACCCGGGATCTTCCTTCTGCTCCAGTGTCCCAGGTCCTGCTAAGTTGGCCGTCTCTAGCTTGAGGTGGGAAACTTTATAGATTTGGGCCCCCACATGGAGAGCTAGATTGGAAATGTTTCTGCCCGTCACAGCTAGCCTGCATCACTGCACTAAGACTATTAGGCCACATCTCTCCTACTGCTCTGCCCTCCCGGTGACTGATAGCTGATGTCAGCAGGAATCAGAGCTCATACCCTGAGTTGTCATACGCTACACATTCACACACAATTAGGAACAAACTTTTGCTTTTTGATAAAAGTCATGTAGAAAAGAAAATACAGTGTTTGTCGTGTTCCCTGTAAATATGTCTCCTGCTGGTGTTATATTTACTGGCAAAGCATGTCTCAATGAGCGATTCTTTTCTTACAAATGCACCGTTTTGGATGTGTTCTGAAATAATTCTGCCAAACACAATAACAATGCGTCAAAAAGGTGTAATAGCAGGGATTGCGTCAGCACATAATCCTCTAATATATCTGAGTAATCTTCCTATTCTCTTTCCAGTTTTATGGAGAAAAAAATGAACCTGATTAACACATTTCATGACAACGCTATAGAAAAGCAGCTTTTATTGTCCGCCAAGAGAACATTTTGCAGGCAGTTGATACACACACAGTCTCCCATGAGTACAATATATTTCAAGAGGTTTTATCCTTGTAACAAACAAGAAGAAATAAATAAATAAAATAAAAGTTTACACTTTGGTCGGCGGTCTTCAGCTGTAAAACAAGTGACAGATATACGCTCAGTAAAACACCAGATCATAAATGGGATGTACAAAGTGAATTTAGGTGGGTTAAATGTCATTGAAAAATAAATATTATTTTGGGGGAATAAATCTTAAACATGAAAGTATTTTCTTTTCTTCTTGTGCCTGGAAAATTTCCAGTTTCCAAGGAGGGACCCACTTTCTGCTTTCAACAATAAACGTTTTGACATCTTATGTTATTGGATGAAAGTACTTTTTAGCAGTCTTCTGTATTTTACGTGGGTATATCTGTAATTTAGAATTGATAGACTCAAAATGAATATAGCTGTCAAAATTGCATTAATAATAAAATGAATCATTTGGAAGATATCTGCATTTTGTGATTGATGATGACAGCTGTCATGAAGTAGTCTTCTCAGCCACAATGGTCTTCCAAGTGCTACTTTACTCCAAGACAACTTCAGACTACAGCATGCTTTTATGAGTGAGGGCCTGATTCAGACCCACTCACGAGCGCATAGTGCTTGCAAGCGGGTCTATGGTGGGGTACTGCGCACGCGCAGCGCAAGCCCCGAAGTGAGAGAGAAATTATCTCGCTCCGGGACTCACTACAAAAGGGGCGGCTGCTGATGTTGATCGACAGCTCGCCCCGTTTTGTAGGCGGGAGGAGGGGTGGCTACACAAATGGAAGCATCCCGTAGGAACGCCTACCGTTTGTGGGAGGCACCACTGACATCACCAGTCATGTCAGTGGAGAGCTTCCTGCTCTGTCAGAGCAGGAAGCTCTCTGGGGCTTGTGACGGACGAGACCCTACCACAAGGGTCTTGTCGCAAGCCCCGATGGTCGCGACAATCACCTGGGCGCCCACAAAAGCTGTGGGTGGTCACCCACAGCTTAGCGAGCGGCCAGGAGGCCGCAATAAAAGAAAACAAAAAACGCCCTGATTCAGAGCGAGCGCTCTTTAAGAGCGTCCGGCTCTGAATCAGGCCCTGAGAACATTAGAGAAAAATATGTAAGTGGAGTAAGGGTTTAAATTCTAACACTTCATATATGATTATAACTGCAATACTTTTAAATGCATTACACCAGTAAAAAGGTTCTTAAAGGTACTATAACCCCATTGTTATTTTTATTTCTGTATAATTTGTCTAATGAAAATATCAAGATATAAATAATAATAAAAAATATTCACAGATCTTTAGTTGTTATAGAAACTATTGTTAAATCTAGGCAATCTGAAATCTTCAAGCAGACTGCAATTGTATTGTCTCTGTGACTGCACCCAAAGCCCTCATATTAATCTAATTTCCAAGCAAAAAGTATCTCCTATAAAAACATTTTTTGGACATTTCTAATGATGTCGTGGAGGGAGTGTCTTTGTGGCTATGGCCTAGTGCATGACAGCATGGAGGAGATGCATTGGTAAATGGCACCCTGACCTTACACTCACCCTGGGATATGTATTTGAAGTGACCTAGGAGTCTGTATTTGCTGTGCAGCATACTCAGATTTGTGTCATTGTTGTACATTAAGCTAACATGCTCAGGGGCCTATTCATAAAACGATAAATGGCCTGGTAACCATGCAGAAACGCTAGTTTCCGCATATTTAAGTTAACGGGCCATTCATCATGAGGGGTCCAAATAGGACCTTCTTGCTATTCAGCAAACTCCAAAAACTGAAAGTTTTCGAAGTTTGCTGCCGAGAACAAGCGCCATCTTCAGACGGCACTTGTTCTCGGATCCCCGCTCCTTCCTATGGGAAGGAGTTCCGGGGATACGAAGAGGGATCCGAGCGGATCCCTCTGCCGCCTAATCACTACCTCCCCGGCGGCTTTGCGCATGCATGACCCGAGGTCACACATGCGTAGCCGGGATGACGGGGAGCAGGTAAGTAACGCAGCTACAGAAGTAGCTGCGATACTAACCACGAGGACAAATGCTTTTTGGAGTAGCTGTCCCCACACCGGAGCAATGATGAACTGCTCCGTTGTCATGTTTTCCCCCGCTGCGAATTAAGTATCCCTCGCAGCGAGTTCAAAACTTCATCATCGGAGGCCTTATGGCCTTCAATGATGAATAGGCCCCTCAGTCTGTAGACCAACCACCAGGCACTTTCAATAAAAAAAAAATATTTTGGTTTATAGTTCAAGGTTAAAATACAATTCAACAAAAATAAAAATCATTGCAAGACAGGAAGAAAAGAGAATTACAATGCATACTATTTTTAAGACAGATTTTAAAGGAAAAATGTCACTTACAAGTAATTTAACCTGTAGGCAATTCTACAGTACAAACATTTCCCTACTGTTCAGAATCAATTTTCTACATATTTCTGTTATTCCTGCTTTTGAAAAGATTTTTTTATGGCCTGTAATCTAACTGTATAGCTGCTGACAAGTGCCAAAAACTGCCTACCGAATTACAATAAACTGACAGTGAAATTAGTATTAGTTGTAATAGTGATGACTATACTGTATATATTCCCCTATCTCTACTTGCAATAGTAAAACCAAACTGCTTGTTTGTGAAAGCCCACTCCAAGTTGTTTATTTACCCACCCCACTGAGGATAGCAGAGCTCTTTTCCCCTGTATGATACATATGGTGCAATGATTGGCCCTGGCACCACACTCAGGGCTGGATTAACCATTAAGCAAAATAAACAGATGCTTAGGGTACCACAGAAATTTTCCATTACCGCATTTACCATGGACCATATGCTGCAAAACTGCAAATGCTGCAGCTGAAGCAAGTTCCACAAAGAGGGGCTATATACAATAATAAAAATAATAATAATAAAATAGTAATAATAGAGGTTAATGATATACATTAATCTTAAGAATACAACAAGATTAGAATCAGGTAACTAGTAAACTGTTACACGGTCCACCGAGGCTCACGTGATCGTTCTTGTCTTGGTCATGTTGGCTGTCCCCTTCAGTCGTCCGCTGACAGTGAGTGCAGTGGCGCTCAGTACAATGTTGCCAGATGGGGGGGTTTCTCCAAATTTGGAGGTTTTTAAAGGCCTTGGTGAGAATTTTGGAGATAACTTTACTTTGAAGATTTATATTTATATATTTATAGAATATATATGGCGGCACCAAAATCTTTTAAGTGCTTAGGGCCTCTAAAGGTCTTAATCCAACACCTGGCCTTTACAACAGGATGGTAAAGAGCCAAGAAGTTGTATTCACAAGTACAGCTATTCAGGTCAAACAGAGTGGCTGCATCTATTATACAGAGAGCAGTTCTATAACAAGAAGCCAATCTTCAGTTCTTAAAAAGGTGCACCAGCCAATTATATGATCTCATTGGTGAGTGCACGTTTCTGTCCTATTGCTGTGTTATATACTAATTGTGGTTGCTGTGATTGGCCTGCACAGCCGCGCTTCCATACTGCTCTGTCCCCAAACACCCGAAACTTCCATGCCAAGAGCTGTCCTGAAGAAACGTCACCATTGCAATAAAGAGAAAGGCTTGATGTAGATATAACATAATACTTATTTGAAACAATGAAATATTCCAGGACAAGTAGAAGACAACTTTGTTAATTGTGGGAGCACCTAGTTTTGTATATATGTGCCAACATGAGAATTCATTTTCCAGAAGGCCACAAAGACCACAAACCACTTAAATTTAGAGATGTGCGCCAGACCATTTTTGCTGGATTTGAAGTTGGCTCTGATTTGTCGTCCGGATTTGGATTTGACAAACTGCCGTGGCTGGTTTTGGATTCGGATTTTTTACAAAAATTGTCAAAAAAGCTAAAATCACATAATTTGGGCTTTTTTTGTTCCTAGAGTATTATTAACCTCAATAACACTAATTTCCAGTCATTTACAGTCAATTTAGACCACCTCGCAGCTCACAAAGTTGTTTTCACCATTATTGGGCAAATGGTGCAGTGAGCTGACTGGTTATTAAGTGACAGAGCAGCAGCACAGACACCGTAGTTTAAAGCACATCTATGAAGCATTGCCACACAGCAGTGGCAGAAATGAAAGGTAGTGCAAGATGGAATTGTCCTTGGGCACTCTCACCCACCCAGTGGAGTATGGCCAGCAGAGTCACAGTACTTGTATACACAGTGGGCTACAACCCAAGGAGTCACAGTGCTTGTGTACTCAGTGGGGTACAACCCAAGGAGTCACAATACATGTTTACACAGTGGGGTATGGCCCAAGGAGTCACAGTGCTTGTATACACAATGAGGTATGGCTAACAGAGGTCACAGTAATTGTATACACTACGGACCAAGGAGTCACAGTGGGGTACAGCTCCAATAAAACAAAACATTTTTTATTTTATTTTTATTTTACTTTTTTATTTACACTGGTGCGCATGAGTACAGCACAGCATACATTAGCATGCCTTGTACACACAGCCACTTGTACGTCTGGACACAGCCACTTTAATCAGCAGAGTATAGCGCAGCATACATCAGCATGCAGTGTGCCCCCTACAGTCACTTTACTAGTACAGTCACTTGTGAGTCTGGACACAGCCACTTTAATGAACAGAGTATAGCGCAGCATACATCAGTGTGCAGTGTGCCCCCTATACACAGTCACTTTACCAGCACAGGCAGTTGTGAGTCTGGACACAGACACTTTAAGCAGCAGAGTATAGCGCAGCATACAACAGCATGCAGTGTGCCCCTTACATTCACTTTACCAGTACAGTCACTTGTGAGTTTGGACACAGACACTTTAATGAGCAGAGCAGTGCACAACGTGTGAGTCAAATGGCGCCAAGTCCCGGTCACGGCACGCTATATAGAAACAAACTCTCGTTAGAATCCGACGTCGGGAGGCTGACGTTCGGACTCGAAGTGGGATCCAAGTCAGGCAGGAACACCCGAGCCGCGGCTCAGGTGGACTCGGTTCCCCGGTGTTCAGAACAGTTCGGATTCCACAGAATCCAAACCGCTCATCTCTACTTAAATTTTGAAGCAAGGTGAGTAAAGAGACTCATAGTTCGCTGATCTGAACTAACAAAACAAAGCAAATGTTGTTTCTGGGAATCCATAGGTCTCTAATCCTCAGCAGCTTTGGGCTAGTTACCGAGCAACAGTCCCACTTGCAGTATCATAAGCAGAGAAGTCATTAATTAAATCCTGCTCCAATAGACAATTAACTTTCACAAATGAGGAATTGGATCACATCCAATGTACAAACGCTCCTCCTCTGAACAAAGAACATTTGGGAATCTATTTATTTAAGGCAATAAACCCTATAGATTTTGGGTCTCTGCATATTTCTCAAGCCCCATACAGGCGATGGCCGTCACTGGGAATGGCAGGTGGTGACCATAGCATGGGCTATAGCCTTCCCATGCAAAGCATGCAGAAACATATTTACCAAGGACAGAGGCGGTGCTTGTACCACAGCTGTCCTCCTATGTAATTGCCATAGGACAATCTCACTAGTGAATCTCAGAACTAGAGATGTGCAGTTCGGTTCTCCAGAAGTCCGAATCCACCTGAATTTCATGTATCCAGATAAATAAGAGTTGCGGTTCTGATCTCCTGAGAAGATCCGGCAAATCCAAATTGCGGTTCTGATATTTTTGCGGTTCGGAATTCTGATTTTTAAATCCGAATTTCGTGGTTTTGGATTGCATAAATTACATGATTTTAGCTATTTTAAAATCTTTTTATCTAATTTTTTTTTTAAATCCAGATCCAAAATCAAAACTAAAACACTTGAGAGAGTTTTGCAAAACCAAATCACAAAGGTGAATTCAGATACAAAACCAAAACACGGGAGTCATCTCTACTCAGAACAGTAATAGCAGATACGATAAATGCTTTATAATTAAGAAAAAACAAAATCATGTTTTTATTATATTGAAAAAAAAAACATTTTATTCTACATTTTTCTTTCTCTTTATTTATTTTTTTTTTTTTTATGGAATGTGCACTGAACGCTCAAAATAGGTCTTCAAGTGCAGTGCACACATGTAACCCAGCAATGCCGGGTTGTACCTATGCAGAAGGGACACCAATTGGCTGGCAATGCAAAATTCCCTCATCTTCCCAGCAACCTTTTAATGTAATTATGTACTATAGAGGAATATACAAATCAATCTAGTTCTTATTTAGAAATTCTCACTTAGAAATTAGCGTTTATCTACATTTCAGTTTTAGCTAATAATAATGTTAATAATATTGTTGCTAAATCAGATTATTCTTATTAAATAATCCACATCCTAAATTAATGTAAAATCCTCCCGGAGGCTGAAGATGCCAAATGTAAGTTTATATTCCCACAAATCCACAGCTCGGGAATAATAAGTCAAAGCATCTTTGATCAGTCTTTTTTGAACCAAACACAAAGAAAGTGGAACATACAATATGCAGATTCACATAGGCTCTGCTACCAACAGCATTCATTATTTTTTGCAAGAATAAAACACATTGAGGTTTATTGTACTCAAGAGGGGTTACATTCCAAGTTGCTGAAATGTGCACCTTGTGGATCAAAGAATTCTTATAGCAGTTGTTAGTGCCCAAGCAAATGTATGAATCATGTTAATCGGGTTCCATAGTGTAGAGGCAGATGTTAGACAGGCACAGAAAAGCCATACAATGCACAATGCATCTGCCAGAATGCACACTCCTGCTTTCTGACACAAATGAAATACATCATTTTACAGAATACTCTATATTTGTGAAACCTATTTTATACTGAATCAGTTTATTTTGAAGACCTACACCTATTGCACTACCTTCTACCCAGAATCAAGTCTCTCTTTAAATATTTGGCCCCATGTATTCTATCCACTCCTACATATGGGAACTCATCCAACTCGTGCTACTCTTCAAAGTGAGTATCAGATTAGAACTACTTATTATTTTATTACATTTCTCTAAAGCAGCACAATAATAACTATTGGTATCATTACAATTATTCTGCTCTTACATTTCACAAAACAAGGAAAGAAGCAATTTTGTATCTGCCAAAACTTTTTGTCAAAATGTAAATTAAACAAATAAGAAATAACAGATATGTCTCAATAGAACGAAAACACATGTGGCTCAATACAATGAAAATACCGGAATATGCTGGTGCTAAGTAAATAAGTATTAATAAAGAAATTACTAAGAAAGGTGAGAAACAAGTGCTCTATAATGTAATAAAATTTTATTTATTACTGGATAATGTAAGTAATATGCGTAACACAATGTGGTCGTAGGTGAGCTCATCAAACTTTGTTTTTCATGGAGCCATCAGGATCATCCCTCCAAGACCAAGAGGAGGAGGGTTTTCCAGGCTGTACCTGACTTCTATGCATGATATATTACTCTCAAAGGGTGATAATTACTAGGAAAGGGTGAGAAAAAGCCGCTTCTGGTGTAATAGAATCAATATATTTGTTGGAAAATGTAAGTAAGATGCATACCGCAATATAGTGGTATACTTGTAAAGCTGGTGGAGCATCACACATGTCACATTTAGGGCTAAACATTTAATATAGCAGTACTAAATATCAGGATTAAAAGAAATTCTATAGAACCTATGTTTAGGAACTGGCTACTATAGATTTTATTACCTGTCCCCGTTAGTAACCCTTGTGAAACAGGATCCTTATTGTACAGTTATACATTTTTTTGTTTATGTTCTCACAATGTAAACCCTTTACAATAATGTCTGATCAACAGTCCATAATTATTTGTAACCTGTTTCCTGCATCCCCCTATTGTTTACCTACTGAGAGGTGATACAGTGTTTATAAAAAACAGTTTCTTCCTTCAAATTAATATTCCTCTCACAGCCTTCCCCCCGTGCTGGTTGGGAATATAGAGAACATTTTGTTTCACTGAATGGGACAGAAGGGGGGGGATCCATGGCTTGCTCTGTTGCTTCTGTAATAGCTGGAGTGGAAAACAAGACAGATTTCATATTACAGTAATTAAAAGGCTAAAGATTGGCAAAAACAATTATTTGCCATCTGTAAATAGATCAGTACTTTGGATAAATCAATAACTGGAGCTCAGGCCCAGCTTACTGAGTAATTACAAAAGTGTTTTCTTTTCAATCTAGTCACTGTAACAAGGCTTGTTTGGGAGGGAAGTGTGTTCTCCAACAACACAATGTGAGTAATGATACCAAGTCATAGTGTTTTCTGGCTTTCAGCAGCCAATTAACAACCCAATATGACTGTAGGGAAAAACAATTTGTCCCACCCACTCTTCCCTTTTCCTGCCTGCTTTAAACTACAGACCCTATTTAGTCCCTGACCTTCTTCTGTATTCTACAAAGCATTATGTATTGTTCGAGCCTTTCTTTGCATAGCTGCCAATGCTTACTAGATGGTGTAAGTGATTAGGAATGTACTCGTACTGAATGATGAACACAGCGGGAGAAAGACTGGGTAATTTAATACCAATATTAACAGAGCAAAATTCACATCAAATTTGCACTCTAGTGTAAATGTTTTTGCCTCTATACATATTTGTGGATACTTCAGGGCCAGACTTTTTGAAGTGTCCCCCCTCCCACAAATGAAACTACACCCCCTTCCCCAGTAAAAACTGGTGTCCACAGGAAAAAAAAACCCACAGGGAAAAAAAACTAGCATTAAGCTATTAGTACACAGCGGGGTGACATAAAATTATGCATAAGCTGCAATTTCTATATAATGCTATGGAAAAAAAAGATTAATACATAGGGCTCTATTTACTACAATCTGCATATTGAATGCAGATTTTAGTGTGATATTAACGACTGAATTCGCATTGCGAATTCAGGCAATATCACAGGGATTTACTACAAATCCCTTGCAGGGACAGAGCTTGCGATAAAGCTCTGTCCCTGCGAATCCCCTTCGGAGCCTTATCACGGTATTTTCACAAAAAGTACCGTGATTAAGTGCCCGCGCATGCGCTGACCGGTCGCCACTGCTACCCCCCTGGTGCTAAGCCCTGCCCTCCGGCGCTAAGCCGCACCCCCATGATCGCGGACCCCCCGTGACCCCCTCTCCCTTAATTACACTTACCTGCATGCTCCGGGCCTCCGGTGATGTTCTCCATTCCTCCGGTCAGGTGATCTCCCATACTGCACTGGGACCCGATCACCTGATGACCGGGCAGCAGTGCACTATGGGAGACCAGCTGACCGGAGGGGAGTCATCCCCGGAGGCCCGATCACCGGTCCCTGGAGTCAGGTAAGTACATTTTTTTTTTTTACTATTTTTTTTTCTTTTTTTTACAGTAATCAGCTTGCGGTCTGTTTAGACCACACAGCTGATTACTGGGACCGACTCCCGGCTCTGCTCTCCCCATTAGAGCAGGGCAGGAGTCCAGTATCCGGGGGAGACCCTGGATAACGCCACCTCCAGGTGGCGTTATTATCACAGGGCTTTCCACGATATTTTTTCACATTTTTAGTAACTCTGGTCGGATCGCATTTCCCATTACAATTATGGGAAATGCGATCTGCTTTACTAAAAATAAGTGATACTTAGGGGTTGAAGTAGAATTTTACGAATTCTACTCCAATTGCCCTGTAATAACTATAGGTGATAATAAAATAATGTGAAAAGGGTGGAAAAACACCCCTTTTCACTTTATTTTAGTCAAAATAATGTTAATAAATAGAGCCCATAGTCTCCAAAGCCTTTTACCTACTGAGAGGTGATACAGTGTTTATAAAAAACAGTTTCTTCCTTCAAATTAATATTCCTCTCCTTGGAGAATCAATCAAAGATCCCAATCTGAACAGGAGATACCCATCCTGATAGAAAGAAAATATTTTTTTCGGTACGGTCATAGATTTCGAGACCACCCCAGGGGCTATCCAACACAAAACTGGCCGTCAAAAAGGGGAAGAGAAAGAAAGGGAGAGGAACTAGAGGAGGAAGATCTAAATCCAAACAAAAACAAACATACAGATTAGGTGAAAAAGAAATCTATAACCTGTCATCCAAAACATTACGTAATGCGGATTAAGGGCCTGATTCAGAGCCGCTCATAAGCGGCAGCTCGTTCACTCCGAGTGATGTTTGGCCAACTGCGCATGCGTACGGATCGTTATACGCATGCGCGAACCAGTCAGTGTGGTCGAAATTCATGTGCTCGCAAAATAGCGAATGCTTGATAATTTGAGTGACAGAATGAGGCGTATGTGGGTGGTAACAGGGGAAGGTGCTTGAAAACGGGGAGTGGAGATCAGAACGCAGGCGTGCTTAAAGGTCAAAACGGGCGTTTTATGGGTGTGCATAATTAAAACAGCAGCGTCATTGACCACGTCACTGGGTTATTTTATAGCCAGAACTGCTCGCAAAGTTGTGGTAGCAAAAACCGACCACAAGAATAGCGAGCAGTTCATACCCTGTTCGATGTACTCGATTAATCTAATAAATAGCGGACATGACGTAGGATGCGAGCGGCCAGGGTGCGTAGTTTCCCAAAAAACGACCGCAAGTTTTGTTCGCTCGTTCAGACCTAGAGGCGTGAACAGACCGCAAACAGCAAACGGTTCATTTGAATAGCCACCCCTATTTTCTGGACGAGCGAGCGCTAATTGCGTCTGGCTCTGAATCAGGCCCTAAGACTGTTAAGCAAAGGGATGAATTTCGCCCCCGCATCAAAACCTAAACTGTTCAAGCTTTTTGTGGACCTAAATCGCTATGTCCATACCCTGAGTAGGAGAAGATTTATTGCTATTAAAGGAATGAACAAACATCACGTAGAAGGTTCCCTCCTCATTCTAGATAAGAATGATGAGGAAGTTTTAGCTATTTTGGAGTCTTTGGGATCTGAATGAAGTTCCCTGGGTGAGAATCGAGAACAAATACAAGTGTTTGCCATAAATGGCAAAAATCACAAGAGTATAAGAAAATTTAAACAAAAATTGGATTTTTACCCTCTACAATTTAGAGGCCCTTATATCGAAAGCTTCTATAAGTCTACACTTGAGGAGTTTAGAATCCTTTGGGAAAAGTCGAATGGTGAACAGCTGAGAGACAATCTTTCCAGGGAAGAAAGACAGGCGATGAAGGTCCTTAGGGCTGATCCCAGCATTACCATCAAGCCGGCCGATAAGGGCGGTGGGATCATCATACTCAACATGAAAATGTGACTGAACCATATTAAATTGATATGGTTTTTATGGTTAGAATTTACCCAAGAAACATCTTTGTATGACACAATTTTTAATGATAATGCAGTATATTACCAGTACTAGTGAAATTACTTCATATGTCCACCTTGCTCCATGGAAAATGGAATAGTATAGCTACAAGGAAATTGTAATAAAGCGGAAGACATAAAGTTATTCATATATACAGAAGATGAAAGATAAATTGCCATATTTTCTGACAAGACGCATGCTGCAGTTTGGGTGGGATAAGCAAATATTTTTTTTGTGTGTGTCAGCCATATGAAACATTGCTTTATAAAATGTCACATTTTCCTAGATAAGACTGTGTTGCACAAGTTTCATTAAAGATGGAAGACAGAGCTTAACTTAATTTGACAAATAGACATTTCTTTAGAAAATCCGCTGGATTTACATAATCTCTACCTGCATTTGTTATTCTACATAAATCTGACCTGAAAGGTTACTGCTGCAAGAACATGCCATTGTATTAGGAAATGCATTATATATAATTATTCTATTACTCTGTTTATGGCAGTTCCTATGATACATGAGGCATATTCAATATAAGTAGTAATACTATATAGTAACTGGTTAAAGTAGACTTGAACCAGTAAAACTGCGATATTGCACTGCAGAGGACCTGTCATGTTTTGGTTTTCTTTACATACAGTTTAGAACAGATTAATTATGAAATTAATTCTAGCATATAACTCTTGCAATGCATACTGCTGTGATTATATATATATATATATATATATATATATATATATATGGAAGGGAAGGGGTACCTTTGGTGCGCTACAACTTTGAGTATTAATTGAATAGAAGAAATTTCCACCACTTAGGGGGATTTATTGCAATATTAGCTGTTGGTCAAACACAACCCTCTAGTTACTCTTCAAATCACCATAAGTTTATGTTTTGGATATTGTTCATAAAATAAAAGCCCTATGGTAGCCCATAATTCTTATACGTGAATATTTTATTCTTGGTATATCAACAGAGGTAAAAATATAAACAATTTACAATACAAATAAATACATAAATAGTATAAAACAACTTTTAGTAAACCTGCCCCAGTACAGAAGGACAGATGTTGTTATCTACCACCTACACCTTTACAGGTGTGAGCTCTTAGGTTTTTCAAAGCGAAGTCCCGACGGGTTCATATCCCGAGGCCAGCAGCCCGAAGGGAGAAGATCCCGACAGGGCAGGTAAGTACCCAAACCTTTACCCTCTCCTCCCCTAACTCTAACCCTCCCTTAGTGGTGCCTAACGCTAACCTACCCCACTAGTGCCTAACCCTAACCTCCCCCTGGGGATGCCTAACCCTAACCCCCCCTTACCGCATCCTAAACCTAACCCTCCTGAGGGGGTGCCTAACCCTACCCCATAGGGGTGCCTAAAGCTCCCCCCAAAAAAATCGAACCCTAACCCTGCTACACTCACTAAACCTAACACTCCGCCCCCCGCAGCTAACGCTAAGGGCACCCCGGACTTACCTTGTTCGGGCTGGCATCCTTCAGTGTTCTGGCTTCGGGATTAAGATAGGTGTTGGTATTTCAATGCCTATCTCAAGTCCCTTGTTGGGATTCTGACGTCGGTATTGAGACCGGTGGCTCATAACTACATCCCATATATATATATATATATATATATATACATACAGATGTAGCCACCTTCATCATTGCCGCGATGCACCCACACAGCGTCACGCATCGTGGCATAGTGGAGCTCTCGTCGGGCTGCGACTAGGCGTTCTCCACATCGAAGTCTCGTGCCATCATAGATAAGCGTGGATACATCTGTACATGTGTGTATAGATATACCACTCTTGGCTGTATGGCTGTACTCTGATATATGCACGTCTTGGTGTGCATTGTGACGCCATGAACCTCCCAAGTGGCTAAAAGAGTTGTGGACATTTCTTGAATTTTTTCTGTCAGAAATGTGTATGTCAGTGAGGCAGTGATGTGTGAGGCAGTGATGTGCTGCTTTTCTGTGGGCATCATGGACCTCATTCAGAGCTGGTCGCACAGAGCGTGCGGTCGGTCTGAATGAGGGGAGGACGTCTTGAATTTTCAAGATGTCCTCCTTTGCGGTGGTAAGGCTGTGGGTTAACACCCACAGCCTTTACGACCGCCTAAGGTGATGGTCACGACGGTCAAGACCATCGCGACCATCGGGGCTTACGACGAGACCCTAGGGTAGGGTCTCCCTTGTCGTAAGCCCCGGAGAGCTTCTTGCTCTGTCTGAGCCGGAAGCTCCCCACTGACATCACTAGTGATGTCAGTGGGGCTGCCCCCAAATGGTAGGCGTTCCCATGGGAACGCCCCTGTTTGGGCTGCCATACCCCCGGCCCGCCTTCCAAACAGGGCGAGCTGTCAATCAACATCGACAGCTCGTCCCCTTTGGATCGAGACCCGCTACAACCGGTGCTGTCGGTCACAGCGGGTCTCACGCATGCGCACGATGGCGCCGTCGTGCGCATGCTCTGTGGGGGGCCATCGACCCGGTCTGAGCGCATCGGCGCTAACGGCCGGGTCTGAATGACCCCCTGTGTCTCTTTCTCTCAGAGATGTTTATTGTTTACACTTGTGGAATGATACAGCTGTGGCTTTGTGAAGAGGATCAGATTACAGTTAGAAGTAGACCAGGCTCCAGATGTGTTTTCGTTGGGAAATAATGCACGGTCATGTGATCTAGTGTGACCAATCATGTTGGTGTGATCGGTCTCAATATATCACACCATTTTATAAATATATATATATATATATAGTCGCCGGGTTGCAATTATGTTGCAGTGATAACCTAGTGTGGTAGGGTTTTGTTCTCCTCTCAACCCCAACCTTCCCATGTATTCCCCCAATCTCCCCCTATTTCAAACATCTCTTTCTCCCTATTCTTGCCATCTTTGGCTTCCTCCATTCCTCCCAACTCTCTCTCCTCCATCACCCCCTATTCCTTTATTCTGTCCATAATCTCCACAATTCTCTATCTCTCTTCTCCCATCTTCCCCAATTCTCTATCTCCCTCTCCCCCTCTTTTCCCCTATTCTCTCTCTGTCTATCCTGTGTAGCCTTCTTTTAGTCTCCCTTTATTTTCTCTCTCATCCATTTCAACCTCTTCTCTCTCCCATCTACCCTTCTTTTCTGCCCCTCCATTACCCTTTTATCTCTTCCCCATCTCCTTTTCTCTCCCTCTCACCCAGTTTTCCCTATTCCAATGGTTCCCAAACTGTGTGCCGCTGCACTCTAGAGTCACCGGGGTGCCGCAGCAACGAGGCCGCCCAGTGTATTAAAATTATATTTTTGTGCATGAGAGGAGAGGGGTTGGGGCGATGTGCAGTGGGAGCATACTGGAGCAGTCTTATCACTGAATGATCTTACTTCCTGTATGATCTGAGGAGCGATGCTGCAGAATGGCACTGGCGTTAAGAAAGGTAAGTAAAGGAGGGTAGGCAAAGGGAGAGACATGGATGGGGCTGCAATAAGATATATGGGTGGTGCAAATGGAGAAACATGGAGAGGGGCAAAGGGAGAGACATGGAGAGGGACAAATGGAGAGGCATGGAGGGGGCAAAGGGAGAGACATGGATAGGGATGCAATGAGAGACACAGAGGGTTCTGAAATGAGAGACATGGAGAGGAGCAAAGGGAGAGACATTGAGGGGGGCAAAGGGAGATACATGGATAGAGGCAAAGGGAGAGACATGGAGGGGGCAAAGGGAGAGACATGGAGGGGGCAAAGGGAGAGACATGGATAGAGGCAAAAGGAGAGACATGGAGGGGGCAAAGGGAGAGACATGGAGGGGGCAAAGGGAGAGACATGGAGAGAGGCAAAGGGAGAGACATGGAGGGGGCAAAGGGAGAGACATGGAGGGAGCAAAGGGAGAGACATGGAGGGGGGCAAAGGGAGAGACATGGATAGAGGCAAAGGGAGAGACATGGAGGGGGCTGCAATGAGAGACATGGAGATGGGCAAAGAGAGAGACTTGGAGGGGGGCAAAGGGAGTGACATTGAGAGAGGCAAAGGGAGAGACATGGAGGGGGCAAAGGGAGAGACATGGAGGGGGGCAAAGGGAGAGGGGGCTACAAGGAGAGGCATGGGGCAGGGCAAAGGAAGAGACATGGAGGGTGGAAAGCCATGGAAAGGGAAAATATGGAGGGGCTGCAATGAGAAACATGAATAGAGGCAAAGGGACAGATATGGAGGGGGCTGCAATGAGAGACATGGATAGGGGCAAATGGAGAGACATAGAAGAGGGCACAGAGAGAAACATAGATGGGGCAAATGGTGAGACATGGAGAGGGGCAAAGGGAGAAACATGGCAAATTTCATTTCTCTATACAAAGATTTTCAATTGGATGGATATCATTGCTGGCCAGTATAAAACAGTAATTTTTTTTCTTTTCAACCATTCTTTTATGCTTTTAGATGTGTATTTTGGGTGTTTATCGTGCTAGACCTTTGACCAAAACCAAGTTTCCTTACACTAAGGGGGAATTCAATTAGCCGCGGGATATGCCCCACAGCTAATTGATCACACTGGGTAAAGCTATACAATTAATTCGTTTTTTCCCCGTGTGATAATCCAAGGGTTAACGTGCACTAACCCATTAATTCAGTGTAAAGTGTTGAACCAATGGGTTTTTCCCCACGTGTCAAACACCAGAGGGTGCCTTTTCTCATGGATTTTTCCTCACAGCTCATGAAGTAGCAAGGAAAAGTCCTCTTCTGGGTCTCAACGAGTGGGGTAAACCCCGCTGATTGGATCGGCTGGTGCGGCAAAGTATCGGCTAATTGGATTGCTCACTTGGTATCACATTCTGCTTAAAACTACCTTGGTAATCCCCTGATTTCATGATTCCTTCTGTAACGGTAAGGGCCACAAGTACCAGTAGTAGCAAATTGGCCCCACAACAATATGGATTCTCCACCATGTTTAACTGTAGGTAGAGTGGCCCTGATTCAGAGCCGGTCGCTCTGAAAGAGCGCTCGCTCTGAAAGAGCGCTCGCTCTGAATCAGGGACGTTCTTTTTTTCTTTTAAGAACGGCCTGCTGGCCGCTCACATAGCTGTGGGTGACCACCCACAGCTATAGCGAGCGACCATCGAGCTTGCGACGAGACCCTTGTGGTAGGGTCTCGTTGCCGCAAGCCCCAGAGAGATTTTGGCTCTAACAGAGCCGGAATCTCTCCACTGACATCACTTGCCTCCGTCTGGGCAGCCACCCCCCTGGCCCGCCCACCAAAGGGGGCATGCTGTCACACAACATCGACAGCACACCCCCTTTGGTGCGAGACCCGGAGCGACGGATTGCCCGTCGTGCACATGCGCACTGGCCCACTATCGACCCAGTTGCGAACGCACTGTGCTTGCGACCGGGTCTGAATCAGACCCTGTGTTCTTCTCCTTAAAAACTTAATTTTACCTATAAACAAATAGCTTGTCTGCATTGCCAAAGAGTTCTATTTTAGATTTGTCTGTCCACAGAACATTTGCGCAGAAGGATTGTGTTTTGTCTATGTAAGATTTTGAAAAGATCAGTTGTTGCTCTTTATGTCTTGTTTTTCAGCATTGGGGTCCTCCATGGCCTTCACCCATAAAGTCCTACTTAGTTTGTGGCATATGGTATGGATTGATCCATAATTTCATATTGTTCCAGGTCACCCTTAAGCTATTTTAATGATTTATGTGGTGCTTTTTCCACAGTTCGTACCTACCTTTGAAGACTTTTCTCATCAATGTTCCTCTTTCCCCCATGTCCAGGGAGTTCCTTTACAGTAACATGAGTAGCAAACTTCTTAACCACTTAACTAACGTTGTCGGTTTTGATGCAAACGCAGCCAGCTGCACTTCAGCTGACAACGTGTGTCCGCACCCACCTGACTGTGTTTTTGAAGAGAAAATTTGCTCTACACATGTGCAGAACGGATCTTTTCTGTCTACCCAGGCTTTCCTGTGGACCAGGCAATTTCTGACCGGTTTTGCTGGAAAAATCGTTAGTTAAGTGGTTAATAACATTGCACATTGTTGAAACTGGGAAGCCAAGGACTTTGGAGATGGCCTTGTACCATTAGAGGTCTTGTGTTTGGTGATAATAGCTTTCTTGTCTTCACCACTGTTACAACATAACGTAATAAAACATGTCCTTTTAAACATTAAGGCTAGCATTCATTGGTTAATTCAAGTTATGTGAACACTAACAATAATTTATCACAGGTGACTTTAATTTCTAATTTACCACACTTAAATCTAATCTAACTCTTATTTTCCAAATTGATTTGAATTACGCAAAAGGATGCCAGCAATTGTGTCATAGCAATTTTTCAATATTTATAGTTAGACCTCCAATTGCTTTTATGCATTGTTATTGTTTTATTCTTAGCTGTTTTGTGCCAAACATGAGGGTATATAGACAATACCTTTCTTTTTTTCAGGAAGTATTGTATATAATATGCATATATCCGCCATAACATTAAAAACACTGACAGTTTAAGTGAATAACATTGATTATGATGTTACAATGGCACCTGTCAAGGGGTGGGATATATTAGGCAGAAAGTGTACAGTCATTTCTTGAAGTTGAGGTTTTGGACGCAGGAAAACTGGGCAAGTCTAAAGATCAGATGTCAAAGGTCAAATTGTGATGGCTAGATGACTGGTCAGTGCATCTCAAAATGGCAGGTGTTGTGGGGTGCTCTTAATATTCAGTGGTTAGTACCTACCAAAAGGGGTCCAAGGGAGGACAACTGGTGAACCGGCAACAGGGACATAAATGCCCAAGCCTTATTGATGTGCGTGGGGTGTGAAGGCTAGCTCATCTGATCCCACATAAGAGCTACTGTAGCACAAATAGTTGAAAAAGTTAAAGCTGGCTATGATAGAAATGTGTTAGAACACACAATGCATTGCAGCTTGCTACATATGGGGCTGCATAGCCACAGAAAGGTCAGATTGCCCATGCTGACCCCTGTCCACAATTGAAAGCACATACAATGGGATCATGATTGTCAGAACTAGTCTGTGTAGCAATGCTAGCAGATGGGCTGGACTGATGAATCACGTTTTCTTTTACATCATGTAGACAGCCGGGTAAATGTCTGTCATTTACCTGGGGAAGAGATAGCACCAGGATGCACTATGGGGAATCAGTGGAGGCAATGTTCTGCTGGGAAGCCTTGGGTCCTGGCATTGATGTGAATGTTACTTTGAAACATACCAACTAAATAAACATTGTTGCAGGATAATGTACCCTGCCACACTTCAAAAATGGTCAAGAATGGTTTGAGGTGCGTGAAAAAGATTTCAAGGTGTTGACTTTGTGTCCAAATTCCCCAGATCTTAATTCATGGAGAATCTGTGGAATGCACTGAAAAAACAAGTCTGAGCCATGGAGGCTCCACCTCTCATCTTACAGGACCACAGGACACCTTCAGTGGTCTTGTGGAGGCCATGTCTTGACAGTTCAGAGCTGTTTTGGAGGAACGTGGGGGACACAGTATTAGGCAGGTGGTTTTAATGTTACAGCTGATGATGATGGGTATAACATTACAACCACACCCATCAGATGTAACATTAAACCACCTGCTTAATATTGTCCATCCCTAATATATAAATATATGGAATGCCCTGCATGCAAAGTATTACATCTAACACTGTGCAGACCACAATTCCCAGCAGCATCTGCAGCTGCTGAAAAAGTCAGGAGCTTGTCACATGACCAGTGTCAGGTGGTAAGGTCAGTGACAGTTGGAGGAGAATGGCAGTTGGTCAGAAATAGCTGAGGCAATTGACCTGGAGAGTAGAGCAATGCTGTGAGGAGGCAGATGGAGGATGGATTTTCTGAGAGGGATACTAAAGACGCCGGGGAACTTCTGTGTGCCGGGGACTGTACTGGTCATAGTCCCAGCTCTACAACATCACCCACAGAGGAGGGCACAGGGACACTATATGACAGGACACTTGGAGGAGGCTGATTCTGCTACCAGAGTGTTATGAGCCATTGCGACAGCTCATATCTGCTGCAGGTTCTGGCCAGAGCTGAGAGAGTTAACAGGCAAAGACAGCCAAAGTAAGGTTTGGTGCAGGCTGATTGCTCTCAGCTGGGAAGCCTCTGTGAACATGTAGAACTCAGCTGCTCATAGTGGTAATTACCAGAGACTGGTCTTGTTTGCTCACATGGGATTGGTGATGTCTTTTGTTATAGGGCAGCCAGCCCATTCCTGCCTTGCCAGGGATAGTTTCTTGTTGAAGTTGTGCCCTCCGGTCCTTGTTCCTGTATCTGCTGTTTGGTATTCCTGGTTCCTTTCCTGGCTCTGCCTTGCGTTACCTGTACCTATTGCAGGTATACCTGGAACATTCATTGTGCTGCAAATCCACTCTGCAAGCTGTTGGTGTTGTGTACTGTTGCTATTCCATCCTGCAAAATATGTGCATATCTCTTGCTGCTATTATACTCTGCAAAACACATGCTGGTTAATGTATTGCTATTCCATTCTGCGCTATATGTTATGCTGCAATTCCATACTGCCAGCTGCATGTGTATCTGAGTTTATTGCTATACCATCTTGCAATACTGTATATATGTTGTTTGTGATTTCCACTATTTTATGTAGTTGTGTTTATATGCAATCGTATTCTGTTATTGTCCACAGTGCACACTGCACTATGGTAATTACCCTGCAATATTATTACTTAATATTGCTGATATTCACTCTACCTGTTATTAGTGTGCATTCTATGTTGCTTGTGTGCATGGCTGCAGGCTGATCCATGGGTAATATTACCTCTGTACTACTACTCCAGTTTTACCTTGCAAACTCTCGCTGTTTGTATCATGGTGTGTACAGACGGTATGCTAAAATTGCAGAATTTGAACGATAACGATCATATCGTTATTGTTCATATCGTGCATGTTTTGGTGCCTTCCAGCCCACCAACGACCTGTGATGTGCGGGCATGTACTGTATGGATGATAATGATATCGTCCATCGGCCGTACGTGCAGGCAAACCTGGTCAATATCGACCAGGTTACATAGGGACCAACGTTGCTGGTCCGTCATTGGTTGGTTGGTGGTGTGCTGGATGATCGATATCGATCATCCAGCACACTGGGAAGGTGCAGAGAGATCGTTCAGCGATATCATTATCGCTGATGATCATCGCGTGTGTATGCACCATAAGCCTCTACTGTCCTGGCGGCATCCTAAGTACTAGTGAGTGGAACATACTTTATGGGAACAACAGGGGGAGCGTCCCGAAAAGAAGCCCATAGGCTGAAAGTGGCATTCCAGTGCTTTGTACATATGGGGTATGCAGTAAAACACCCTAAATCTGCATTTTCATGGGTTTTACAGCATTTACCCCTTTAGTACATCCCGCCCAAAACAGCAATAGTAATTCCTCAAACCTTGTTTAGTCCCTAACCTATTGTATTCAGTTAATCATGATGCACTAACCAAGAGGCTGAGGACAAGGATGAGGCAATGAGGAGCTGAGTACTGTGCTTAGGCTGAGGGCAGCGCTGTGAGGCTCAAGACTATGCTGAGGGGCTGGGGGTCTGAGTGGGTGAGGTGATGATGGAATGAGGACAGTGATGAGGTGCTTGAGCTGAGGATGGTGCTGAGGGCCCGTGTGAGAGAGGGAGTGGGACCAAGTTGCAAACCACTGGTCTAATCCTAACTCACTGGAGGAAGGCACTCACTTATCTGGATTTTCTGGAGCGACTAGACGCACTTTCTGGTCTGGAGGCTGGGCTCCTGCAATTAGCGCTGCAGCAGTCTGTGACAGTTCAGCAGTGAGGTCACTCAGTCTTCTGTAGGGGACTGTTGGGGGTTAGAGAAAATTAAATCAATGGTTTTTTTTTTTTTTTTCTGGCTGTGGGGGTAATGAATATGTGTGTGTGTGTTTTTTTGTGGGGCAATCATTGAATCAATGTGTTTTATTTTTTCCTGTGGGGACAATGAATCGACATGTGTGTTTTGTTTCCCTGTACGGACCAATTTGTATGTTTTTATTTCCCTGTGGGGGCCAAAGTGTGCGTTTTCTTTCCCTGCAGTGGTCAATGGATGTGTTTTTTTTCCTGTCGGGGAGAATGTGTGTGTTTTTATTTCCCTGTGGGGGCTTTACTCCTTGGTATTTATTTGTTTCACTTCTGTGGAATAATTTGTTTATCCAAAAACTAGTAAATATAATTTTTGGTTATTAAAAATATTAAATATGGATATAGTATGTACCAAAATGTATCCCACAGGATGCTAATATACCTGGGTCTGGCCCCAATACTATTGTTAGTGACAATGCTCTGATTGTCTACAAGTTGTTGAAGACCCTTCAACTTCATATCCTGCTTTAGGAGAGCTTGCAAACCTAGGGCCTGATCCAGCAGTGCATGCTAGTATAAAGTTGTAAATAAGCATAACAATGCGTGGTACTGTATGAGGCATGATGTATGTCATTCTTATCAGACCTCTGTCTTTTACTTTTTTTAATGATTAGTGAATGAGTCGCGGACAGTAGCTACATGAAATGCCAGAGCTAGTATTCAGGTTACCCGTGCATTGTACTTTAGCCGCATTAGTGATGGGAATAATACGCTTATTTGGTTAAAATGTCTCTGGTAGAACTCATGATGCAGCTAAGTGGCAAAGTCTTTGAGGCGCCAACTGGGGTTATTGTTGCGTTTTGAGGATAGATGTATGTGGACACATTTGTATGAGTCCAATCTAATAGGGATAAATAACATTTAATAGAAACAGTGGTTGCAGTGAGCCTTTATATAGTGGTACGCCATATCGCCCCTTCTCCTACGTGTAATACTATCAAAGTCCATTTACTTACATTTTCCGTAACACAGTTTCTACATTTTCACTTCAATCACTGCATAAAAATATAAAATGTGAGCATAAAAACTTAGGCCCTCATTCAGAGCCGTACGCTCTGAGCAGAGCGCACGCTCTGAATGAGGGCCGGGCTCCATTTTCATGGAGCGTCCTCCTGGACGCTCGTATAGCTGTGGGTCACCACCCACAGGCTAAACGAGCGTGCATTGTGATGGTCACGATGGTCGAGACCATCGAATTTGCGAGCCGGAGCCTGCGGTTGAGGTTTTCAACCGCAAGCTCCGGAGTGATTTTGGCTCTATCAGAGCCAAAATCACTCCCACTGACATCACTAGTGATGTCAGTGGGCCGGCTTCTGACGGGAGGCGTTCCCGTGGGAACGCCCCCGTCAGGGAGGCACGCCCCCGGCACGCCCACCAAAGGGGGCGTGCTGTCAATCAACATTGACAGCACGCCCCCTTTGATCGGACACAACGAGCGAAGGACTTTCCTTCGCTCGTCGCGTCTGGCGCATGCGCACGACGGAGCTCCCTCCTTCGTGCGCATGCTCAGTCCATAACATCGACCCACTTGCGAGCGGACAGCCGCTCGCGAGTGGGTCTGAATCAGGCCCTTAATCTTTTTAGTATATGTTGATACCTTAAAGCATGATGTTTCCATACCAGAATTTAACTATCATCAATAGTGTCCCAGCTACGAGAGCACTAAGGTCTTCATTTAATGTTGGGAGTAATTCTGCCAAGAAAGAGCACTTTTGAACCGTGTTGTCCTGCAGACTTGTGATGGGGGCATGCCCAGTATTTGTGTGCTACATACAAAAGTACAGTACTTGCATTTGCACTCCTAGCATCACACCATAGTCCGGGTATAAACCTGCACTTTAGCTGGACTTCTATCTGACACTACAGTCCAGGGGCGGATTGGCCGATACCTACAGCGGGAAGATTCCCGGGGGGCCATTGGGTTGTGGGGCTGCGGCCCGCTTGTCACCTGTGTCTCCGTCCCCTATACACGTCACCTGCCCAAAGCTTAGCAGTGTCTTCCTTGACAGGCAGCCCACTGGCTGCCTGTCACAACTAGCAGTGCCGAGGCCCGGTCCGCTAATAGTGTAAAGAAGTGGAGAGGCCCCAGGACCGGCAGGAAAGGTAAGTTAAGCAGCAGCACAGGTTCGGTACATCGCCCCGCCCTCCTCGTGCATTGTGCAAACATAAGGCCAGCAGGTGCAGCAAGATGTCAGGAGGCTGCTCAAGTGCCCCTGTGTGTCCCCCCCCCTCTCTCTCTGAAGGGCCCCCCAGTCTTTCATCGCAGCTAAAGCAGCTGCGATCTGAAATTAATTGAGAAGAATGGTGGAGGCGGAGTCAAAGTAGGGGGCGGAGCTACACGGCACTGCCTGAAGTCAGGGCCAGGAGCAGCATGGATGGGAGCACTGAGAGGAGGAGCAGCAGCTGCAGAGTGTAAGGTAAGTGGGACACTATAGTATTGTCTAAGTGTATTTGTGACATGTGTGTGACAGACAGTATGTATGTATATGTGTGTGATTGCATATGTGGGTGACAGTATGTATGTGGGTGACAGTATGTATGTGGGTGATAGTATGTGTATGTGTGTGACAGTATGTATGTGTGAATGCATATGTGGGTGACAGTATGTGTATGTGGGCGACAGTATGTATGTGGGCGACAGTATGTATGTGGGTGACAGTATGTATGTGGGTGATAGTATGTGTATGTGTATGACAGTATGTATGTGTGACTGCATATGTGGGTGACAGTATGTGTATGACAGTATGTATGTGTGACTGCATATGTGGGTGACAGTATGTATGTGTGTGACTATATAGATGTGTATAAGTGTGACTGTGTCTGTATATATGTATGAGCAGGGCCGGCCCTAGCCCAAATTTTTTGGTAAGCGAGTATATTTTTTGGTGCCCCCCTATGCAGTGCCCCTTTTACAGTGCCACCGGTAATGGTCCCCCCTGTGCAGTGCCTCTTGTGCCTCCAGTAGTATTCCCCATATACAGTGCCCCCAGTAGTAGTCCCCCTATGCAGTGCCCCAGTAGTGGTACCCCCTATGCAGTGCCCCTTTTACAGTGCCCCCAGTAGTGGTCCCCCCTGTGCAGTGCCCCCAGTAGTATTCCCCTTATATAGTGCCCCCAGTAGTAGTCCTCCTGTGCAGTGCCCGCAGTAGTGGTACCCCCTATGCAGTGCCCCTTTTACAGTGCCCCCGGTAGTGGTCCCCCCTGTGCAGTGCCCCTTATGCCCCCAGTAGTATTCCCCTTATATAGTGCCCCAGTAGAACTCCCTCCCCCCCTATGCAGTGCCCCCAGTAGTGGTACCCCCTATGCAGTGCCCTTTATATAGTGCCCCCAGTAGTGGTCCCCCCCTTGTAGTGCCCCAAGTAGTAGTCCCCCCAGTAGTATTTCCCCCCTTGTAGTACCCCCAGTAGTATTCCCCCCTGTAGTGCACCCAGTAGTATTCCCCCCCTAGTAATCCCCCCCTGTAGTGCCCCCAGTAGTATTTCCCCCCTGTAGTGCCCCCAGCAGTAATCTCCCCTTGTAGTGCCCCCAGTAGTAGCCCCCCCCTGTAGTGCTCCCAGTAGTAGCCCCCCCTTGAAGTGCTCCCAGTAGTAGCCCCCCTTGTAGTGCCCCCAGTAGTAGTCCCCCCTTGTAGTGCCCCCAGTAGTAGCCCCCCCGTTGTGCTCCCAGTAGTAGCCACCCCTTGTAGTGCCTCCAGTAGTAGTCCCCCCCCCTTGTAGTGCCCCCAGTAGTAGTCCCCCCCTTGTAGTGCCCCCCTTGTGGTGCCCCCAGTAGTAATCCACCTTCCCCCGCCCCCCGCAGTAGAGACGTAATAAAAATAAAAAATAAAAAACACTTACCTGAAACCCGCTCCTGCTCCTGGTCCCGCCGCCGCTATCAGCTCCTCCGTCCGCCGCTTTGCATTATGGGAGTGATGTTACGTCATGACATCACTCCCATTACCCACCGCGGGAGCCGGAAGATGTCCAGCTCTGGCAGTGGGAGCAGCAGCCGATGAGAGTCTGTCTGACTGTCATCAGCTGCTAAAGCAAACACACAGCTGCCGGAGCCGACGGCTGTGTGCTTGTCACTGTGTAGTGCTGACCGAACTCCGTCCGGTCAGCGCTACACATGCGGTGCAGCTGTGTCACAGAAACACAGTCTGCCCGCGGCCCACATGGTACGCAGCTGAGGTGCCCTTCACTATGTGGCGCCTTACTCAGCTGCGTACCATGCGTAACGGGAGAACCGGCCCTTTGTATGAGTATATGTGTGACTGCATATTTGTGTGACAGTATCTATGTGTGGGATAGTATGTATGTTTGTGTGTGACAGTATGTATGTTTATGTGTGTGATAGTATGTGTGTGACAGTATCTATGTGGGTGACAGTATGTACAGTATGTCTATGTGTGTGACAGTATCTATGTGTGTGACAGTATGTATGTTTATGTGTGTGACAGTATGTATGTTTTTGTGTGTGACAGTATGTATGTTTGTTTGTGTGTGACCGTAGGTATGTTTATGTGTGTGACTGCATATGTGTGTAACAGTATCTATGTGTGTGACAGTATGTATGTTTTTGTCTGTGACAGTATGTATGTTTGTGTGTGTGACTGCATATGTGTGTGACAGTATCTATGTGTGTGACAGTATGTATGTTTATGTGTGTGACTGCATATGTGTGTGACAGTATCTATGTGTGTGACAGTATGTATGTTTATGTGTGTGACAGTATGTATGTCTATGTGTGTGATAGTATGTGTGTGACAGTATCTATGTGTGTTACAGTATGTATGTCTATGTGTGTGACAGTATCTATGTGTGTAACAGTATGTATATTTTTGTGTGTGACTGCATATGTGTGTGACAGTATGTATGTTTGTGTGTGACTGCATATATGTGTGACAGTATCTATGTCTGTGACAGTATGTATGTTTATGTGTGTGATAGTATGTGTATGACAGTATGTATGTTTATGTGTGTGACAGTATGTATGTCTATGTGTGTGACAGTATCTATGTGTGTGACAGTATGTATGTTTTTGTGTGTGACAGTATGTATGTTTGTTTGTGTGTGACCGTAGGTATGTTTATGTGTGTGACTGCATATGTGTGTGACAGTATCTATGTGTGTGCCAGTATGTATGTTTTTGTGTGTGACAGTATGTATGTTTGTTTGTGTGTGACTTCATATGTGTGTGACAGTATCTATGTGTGTGACAGTATGTATGTTTATGTGTGTCATACTTGCCTACCCTCCCGATTTGGTCGGGAGCCTACCGAAAATCGGGTGCTGCTCCCAACCTCCCGGGAAGGCAGACAATTCTCCCGGCTGCCGCCCAACCCTCCTATCCCCCCCGCAATAACCCCTGCAACCCCCGCAGCAGGGGGGCCGGTGGCGCGATTTGCGTAATTTTGGCCCCGCCCCTGCTACACAATGCCTATTTTATCTGCATTGCATAGCGGGGGCGGGGCCAATCTGACGCGATCGCGTGACCCCACCACGCCTTCAAGTGATGTCACCCGCCCAGCAACTCCCCCTTGTACCTGCCATGCCCCCCCTGTCCTGCCGATCTGGCTGCTCCCTCCCGAAGGAGCAGCCAGAAAGTCGGCACGTATGATGTGTGTGACAGTATGTATGTCTATGTGTGTGACAGTATCTATGTGTGTGACAGTATGTATGTTTATGTGTGTGACTGCATATATGTGTGACAGTATCTACTGTATGTGTGTGACAGTATGTATGTTTATGTGTGTGATAGTATGTGTGTGACAGTATGTATGTTTTTGAGTGTGACAGTATGTATGTTTGTTTATGTGTGACAGTATGTATGTTTATGTGTGTGACTGCATATGTGTGTGACAGTATCTATGTGTGTGACAGTACGTATGTTTTTTTCTGTGACAGTATGTATGTTTGTGTGTGACTGCATATGTGTGTGACCAGTATCTATGTGTGTGACAGTATGTATGTTTTTGTCTGTGACAGTATGTATGTTTGTGTGTGTGACTGCATATGTGTGTGACAGTATGTATATTTTTGTGTGTGACTGCATATGTGTGAGACAGTATCTATGTGTGTGACAGTATGTATGTTTATGTGTGTGACTGCATATATGTGTGACAGTATCTATGTGTGTGACAGTATGTATGTTTATGTGTGTGATAGTATGTGTGTGACAGTATGTATGTTTTTGTGTGTGACAGTATGTATGTTTATGTGTGTGACTGCATATGTGTGTGACAGTATCTATGTGTGTGACAGTATGTATGTTTTTGTGTGTGACAGTATGTATGTTTATGTGTGTGACTGCATATGTGTGACAGTATGTATGTTTTTGTGTGTGACAGTATGTATGTTTGTGTGTGACTGCATATGTGTGTGACAGTATCTATGTGTTGACAGTATGTATGTTTATGTGTGTGACTGCATATGTGTGTGACAGTATCTCTGTGTGTGACAGTATGTATGTTAATTTGTGTGACTGCATATATGTGTGACAGTATCTATGTGTGACAGTATGTATGTTTATGTCTGTGACAGTATGTATGTTAGTGTGACTGCATATGTGTGTGACAGTATCTATGTGTGTGACAGTATGTATGTTTATGTGTGTGACTGCATATGTGTGTGACAGTATGTATGTGTGTGACAGTATGTTTGTTTATGTGTGTGACAGTATGTATGTTTTTGTGTGTGACAGTATGTATGTGTGTGACAGTATGTATGTTTATGTGTGTGACTGCATATTTGTGTGACAGTATCTATGTGTGTGATAGTATGTGTGTAACAGAATGTATGTTTATGTGTGTGACAGTATGTATGTTTATGTGTGTGATAGTATGTGTGTGACAGTATCTATGTGTGTGACAGTATGTATGTTTATGTGTGTGACAGTATGTATGTCTATGTGTGTGACAGTATCTATGTGTGTGACAGTATGTATGTTTATGTGTGTGACAGTACCGTATGTATGTTTTTGTGTGTGACAGTATGTATGTTTATGTGGGTGACAGTAGGTATGTTTTTGTGTGTGACAGTATGTATGTTTGTTTGTGTGTGACAGTATGTATGTTAATGTGTGTGACTGCATATGTATGTGACAGTATGTATGTTTTTGTCTGTGACAGTATGTATGTTAGTGTGACTGCATATGTGTGTGACAGTATCTATGTGTGTGACAGTATGTATGTTTTTGTGTGTGACTACATATGTGTGTGACAGTATCTATGTGTGTGACAGTATGTATGTTTATGTGTGTGACAGTATGTATGTTTTTGTGTGTGACAGTATGTATGTTTATGTGTGTGACTGCATATGTGTGTGACTGCATATGTGTGTGACAGTATCTATGTGACAGTATGTATGTGTGTGACAGTATGTATGTTTATGCGTGTGACTGCATATGTGTGTGACAGTATGTATGTTTGTGTGTGTCTGCATATAGGGGGCATATCCATCAGCTCATGTAGCGGTGGACATGCCCCCAGCATAACAAAAATGGGGGGAGCGTCCTTCAGGAATTTCACATAAGACCACACCCCTTGCCACGTGGCCACACCTACTTTTTCGGGCACGCGCCTTCGGCGCGCGCAAATGGGGCCACTTTCAAAATATTTTCAGGGACAATTTAAATTCACAATCCGCCCCTGCTACAGTCACAAAGTCAGTGTTACTGTACTGTGGACTTGATTCATTAAGGATCGCTATTGCGATTGCAGCTCCGTAATCGCAAGCAGATCTGCTGCAAAATATGCTAATGATTGCTATTGCAATGGTGTCGCACTGCCAGCATGGAGATACCACTGCCGCCTACTACCGCTATCTCCTATCCCTAATACCTTGCAAACCTCCATAAACATAGGCAACACTGAGTACCATCGGTCCCTCACGCAGAATTACAGCAGCACTGACCTTTTGCTAACTTCATTGCACGCAGTGAGTACTCATACTGTGTATGCAATCGCAATGGCTAATTTATGCAAGCCCATGCAACGGTGTTCAAACGGTCAGGCACGCTTGCATTTCTTTGACCACTACCCCGTCACCACCCCCAAACACTCACTGTCTGTCAATCACTCTGCGATGGCTCTGCATGATCGCAATGGTGCCTTCAGGCATGCGTACTGTGATGCATACACATGCGCAGTACGCAACAATCAGCTAACTGTGTACGCTTTAGCAACAGCGATCCTTAATGAATTATGCCCGGTATCCATTTTTTTTTCATTGATCTATTTCAAACCCACCGATCTTGTTGTTTTTATTTCCGACGATACAGGTGACACATTTTTATACATTTACCTTGGATATAGGGAAAGGGTTAACATAGTTTTGATTGCATTAAATTCATTGCTCACACTTTATTATTCAGTACAGCTAAATGCAGATGCCAGAATACACCCCACTGACATTTAATATGCTAATGTAACTGATTTCACTGGGAAACGCAGAGTGAAAACTCTTAAAACCTTTCAAACATTCTTCTTGTTCCTAAATCCAGAGCAGCCGCCTTCAGAAGATGTAGAACTCATCATTTATAAAAATGAAAGGTGCAAGTGGCAGAGTTTCTGAATCACAAGTAATATGAGCACATCTCCTTTATACAATTCAGATAATTGGGTGAGGATAGGGGAACCCATATATTTTTTCAGGCTAAAAACTCATGCCACCCATATACTGTGTTTTTCTGAGTCAAGTTGCCCTTACACTGCCAAAGAAGTATGGTTTGTACATAATTTCCATACTGGGGCCATATATGTTAAATACGGGGGCCCTGCTAAATCAAAACACACAATTTAGTCAATAATGTGTAATGGTAGAAAAACAATGTTTGGGTACACTGCCGGCTGGCAGACTGACCGATATGGTTAATATGCTACACAGCATACACACTTACTGCCAACTGACTGATATGTCTGGCCACAGGAACCAGTAGTGACGTTATTGTTGCTGGTTTCTGCAGCCGGCATATGAGTCCGTCGGCTAGTCGTCTGTACATATAGGCATTTGCACACAATATATATAAAAGATATATTGCATCTACTGTGCTGCTCAGTGAACGCGATATACCTGTCATCAGCATTCACAGATATATCAGGTATAGACACCGACCGACCATCTGGACAATATATTGTTTGGTAGATTGTCTAGTGTGTACCAGTACCTCACATAACTCTGCAGCTGTATAGTGGCAACAATGTGTCATTTGTCAGTAGTCATGTGAAAATAAGAGCATTGTGTCACATTATTCCTTGGTGCACATCCGTTTCACTGCTTTCATGTTGTTTCCAAGTTTGGGGACTGAACTAAGAACTCTAATTAAATGTATTATAATTGAAAGGAGAGAAGCATACTATAATTTATCATTGTTGGTATTTGTGCCTAGTCCTATAACTTTATTTTTCCAAATTATTTCATGAAAACACATGAACTCTGCTCTGTAAAGAGCCCCATACATCAGGTGGCCGTTTCCCTGATTACCCAATGCCACCAGAAACTCTCATCAATAATGGCCAATCTAATGGGTAATCGGTGAAATTCTTCATGTTAAAAATATCTGATTTGCTGATCTTGATCATATTTTGGTCAGGATCGGCAAATCAGGGAAAGCCGACATGTTGTATTTCACTGATGCCCCGACCCCAGCGTCCGGGGATCGAAGAATTGCCCCAATCCATCACAGATGTATGGTGGCTTAACTTATTGAAAATGTTTCAAATGCTATGCAGCTATACTCTAATGAAGTGTGAAAGTGATGTCATGATGGGGAGGAGATTAAGGTTGCATTGTAGTCAGATTTCCATTGTAGGCCATGTCTCTTCAGAAAAATATGCCACTGCATAATTCATATTTAGGACTGATATAGTAGATAGCACAGTCGATCAGGTAGATTTTTCTATTAATACAGTGAATAGACTGCATATTATTGGTATTGTACATCCATCACAACTTATGTAAATTTGTAGGTGAGTTCCCTAAACATATGTACAGGGCCATAGAGAGCCGGCCTGGGCCCTGTTACTCTCGGGGGTGTGGCCTAATTGTAGGAGGCATGGCCACTTCCCCATAGAAAAAAAAACTATTTCCACGGTGCTGCGCGCTGAGGTGTGTGTATGTGTGTGGAGGGTGCTGTGAGCCCAGGGCCAGCTCTAGGGGTGTTCAACCTGAGCGGTCGCACAAGGGCGCCACCCGTAGAGGGCGCACCCCTCCCCAACATTCCAATTTCAGCGGGACATTACTGTCCTGCTGTTCCACACGTGGGAACACAGGGGGTGTGGCCTATGGTAATTAGGTCACACACCCATTTTCGGACGCACGCATCGAAGATAGGGCGCGCTGGAGGGGGCCGGCACAGGCTGCTCCGACCCCTGGAGCCGGCCCTGTGTGAGCCCCTCAGCCAAGGGCAAATGTGGGGGAGTGCGATCAGTGTGATCATTTGCCCCCACCCCGGCACATGCAGAGGAGAGGAGACTGCTGCTGCTGCACAGTGTCAGCAGTCTCCCTGGTCCCACTGCATCCCAGCACACAGCAACGTGTGCTGGGCTGCTGGCAGGAAGGAGGGTGGGGGCCCCGGGTAATTAGTACCTGCTCCCCCCTCCTTTATGTGCCCTTGCATATGTTTGCCGACCCCTATAATTAATCAAGATATCCCTTCGGTCTGTACAACAATTTACTTCAGTTTGACCCAACAAACAAAATTAACACATTGATACATTTAACACAAAGCCATGCTACTCTTAATCATGAGCTTACAGTATTGTATTATATACTGTATAATATACTGTGTATATATATATATATATATATATATATATATATATATATATATGTATATATATATAGAGAGAGAGAGAGTGTGTGTTTCTAAGGTGTATATTTAAGTGGTGGACAGTTTAGCCAAACGTACAGCCCAGGATGGGTCTCTACTCTGGAATCCGTACAATCTGTATGATGCAGTGGCTAAACATAATTACTTATGTAGTTCCACCTTTAGGTAAACCACAGGGTAGTATGCAAGTTGAAATTATAGGCAACACTTTACTCCTAATGCAAAATATGAGAAACCCCTTTTAAGATATGTTTGTAGTTTAATGTGAAGACAAACGCTGTTTAGATAAAAAGCAAGCAGTGATAGAGATGCTTTGAAGATAATAGCCTTTCAAAGTATATCATATGAACTAAAGTACTTTTGGTAAATTCACTAAAATGTGTGTTCTAAGCAGAAAACAAATGTGACATTTCAACTCTCCAAAAAGTTCCACAGCTATCTCATTGGAGAACATGGCTGCCATCCTATGCTCGTAGTCACCTTCGCCTCTAGACACATGTACTGTACAGTATGTTGGTTATTGGATGCAAAGGACTGTGCATATATCCTTTAATAATATAACTGCAGTGTGAATATTTTGTATTTGCTTTGAAGCATTTTTACATTGTACTGTAGGTATTATATGGTTTTCTTTTCTGCACCCAGAAACACTAGCATATCCTGTAAAGATGATTTGAGAGTTATATATGGAAGATGAAAAAATAGACTCAACTATTAAACCAGATGAGATGATATACAGTACGTAGGAAAAAGCAATTGTTATTTATGGTTTTATTTTTTATTTTACAAGTACTGGAAGTGTTTGTGATCTTGTGATACAGTTATAAAGGAACGGTTCGAGACATAGCATCATATATCAAGGGAGTGAAAAAAGAACACTGCAAAGTATGTCAGAGATTTGTATCAAAATAGAATTGGAAAATGTAACAAATAAACATACTACAGTAGTTCTCACTTAATTCACCCACTATCACAAATGTATTGCACATGCTTATCAATTATACCTCTTTTCCACCAAAAACCCGGGTCCGACCTGGGTTTTCAGACATGGGGGGTCATTCAGACCCTCTCGTGAGCGGCAGTACGCTCGCAAGCGGGTCGATGTTCCCCCACTGCACATGCGCACGACGGAGGGAGCTCCGTCGTGCGCATGCGCGAGACCCGGCGAGCGACGGGCTCTCCATCGCTCCGGGTCTCGCACCAAAGGGGGCGTGCTGTCGATGTTGATTGACAGCACGCCCCCTTTGGTGGGCGTGCCGGGGGTGTGCCTGCCAGACAGAGGCGTTCCCATGGGAACACCTACCGTCTGAAGCCGGCCCCACTGACATCACTAGTGATGTCAGTGGGAGTGATTTTGGCTCTGATAGAGCCAAAATCACTCCAGGGCTTGCGGCAGCGAGACCCTACCGCAAGACCATCGTGACCATCATCATGGACGCTCGCATAAGCTGTGGGTGGTAACCCACAGCTATGCGAGCGTCCAAGAGGCCGCTCCATTTTCAGGGAGGAGTGCCCTGATTCAGAGCGAGCACTCTGGTCAGAGTGTTCAGCTCTGAATCAGGCCCATGGTTCCAACCCAGGTCAGACCCAGGTCAGACACCGTTTACACAGCACCATCAATCTGGGTTATTCTCAGGTCAGCCCCATTCACACAGAACCTGGGTCTGCCCTGCTAAACTTGTGAGTTCATAACAAGTGGGAGGTCATAACAAGTGGGAGGTGACTGCTCCAACAACCACCAATCAGCTCATTTTAGGCATGACCCAGGTCAGATAACCCAGGTTGCGCCATTTACACTGCACCATTACCCAGGTCCATCCTGGGTATGACCCTGGTAGCTACCTGGGTTGGATTGCCAGGTCACTTGACCCGAGTTATTTTTCAGGGACCCTTTTACACTGAGCTGCGACCCGGGTAGACCCAGCAAAAACCCAGGGTTTTGCCCTGGTGTAAAAGAGGTATTACATATAAATGATCTTCATTCACTCTAAGCTAATGGACATGGCATGTCAAAATCACATAAAAAATTTATCCAGGGATATCTTAAGAGTAACATGTACATAGTCAGTTTTTGTAATACATTGTTCTATTACAATTTCATATTTTACTAATTTCATTTGTTTTCATGGGCTAGTTAAAAAATGGTTTGGAGACAAAATTAAATATATAATTAAACCACCCTGATGGTAATATGTAAATGTAACCTGTGCTATAATTCTGTGTGTCATAGTTTTATGTTCTACCCATATGTATATATGGCAACCCTGTGCGGACAAGCTTCCAAGCTGTCTGTTTTAAGTGTCAGATTTTGTTGATGGTTCTGCTTTTGGTAGTAAGTTATGTGCATTTGAGCTGTAGCTTCAGCATGACAATATTCATGAAATCATGATGTAATGCTTTTGCATAGAACAAGATAAAAAGTACTTATGCAGTTAGTCAATAGTAATAATATGACTGGGACAAAAATGTGTATACTGTAAATGTTTAACTATATCTGAAACATATACAAATATAATACATTATAATAAATAATAAATATTTGGAAGTTTTTGGAATCATTTTGATTTAGTGACAACTCCCCTACAATAAAAACAAATAAATTAAGTGTAAAAACTAAAGACTAAGGACCTCATTCAGAGTCGGTCGTTGCGGCCGCACGGTAGTACGCCACTGATGTTCGCTAAACTGCGCATGCGTAAAGTTCGCAATGCGCGTGCGCAAACTAGCTGCTACGATCAGAAATTTCTCTCTCCTTGAACACAGCCAGGTCGGTAGTTTGAGTGACAGAATGAGGCGTTTGTGGGTGGTAACAGGGGAAGGTGCTTGAAAACGGGGGAGTGGAGATCCGAACGCAGGCGTGCCTAATTATGCGAGCAGCGTTTTATGGGAGTGTTAATTTGTACACTGACCTGATCGTAGTGCTTAAGAGAGGGTATGGTCAACCTTAAGCTCTACGACCAGTTCCGATGGTTACCGATGGTCTCGATAAATCCTTATATGGCCGGAGATTACGTGTAATGCGTACGAGAAGGGGGTGTATTTTTTGTCTTATGGCCGCATCCTCCCCTTGCTCGGCCAGCTAACGATCCGATCTTAAGGACGCAACTTGCTAGTGCATCATTTGCATATCCGGCCCCTTTTCCCTTGCGACCGTGCGGCCGCAACAGCCGACTCTGAATGAGGTCCTAAATCCATAGATTATACAGATGCCCTCCAAATCTTTGCTTCCCCTAGCTTAAATGACAGTATGTGGGTACCCCCATTCGAACTTCGTCATCCTCAGCTAGTGGCCCAAAATGAAACCCTTTTTTGCCTTTGCTCTCTTCAACATGTTAATTCATTTTGATGACATTGTCCAAGCGCTAATTTCCAGTTGATAAAAGCAGGTTGCAAGTCCAAGGACTTTAATTATGTACATCAACTGTGCATGGCAACTGTCCTAGGGACGGGAACCCCATCATTCAGGTAACTGGCAAAAAGGGGCTGCATTTTGAAAATCCCCTCTACTGTATACAGGTAGAACCATCCTTTTTTATTGGTGAGATCTGTTTAAAGTATCCAGTGATATGCAACATGAGCCACCTCAAAGACTGCATGTACAGACTTCAAAACTTCTTTGTTTCCACTAATGCAGTGGTTCTCAAACTCGGTGCTCAGGACCCCACACAGGTCACACAGGCCACGTTTTCCTGGTCACCCTTTGCTTTATTAGATACATGCTATTGCAACCTATCTGCTCAGTAACATAGATGTTCAAATCAAGGGTTACATCGTATCGTGTTATTGACTGTGGGCATAGTAATTATGATTTATTTAAAATACTGGAGGACAATTGTCAAAAAATAATCAGTTCAAAAAGATGAACCAGTCTAGAACAGCATATATGCTATGATTAACTTCAAATGTCTTGTTAATAAAGAATTTCATACATATTAAGGTAAAAGAATATGACCTTCAGGAAGGGAATAGTAACTTTCCGATTGATGTTAAAGTCAGTGTTTAACTGATGACTCATGATGAATAAGAAGGATGTTTCTAGCAGCTATTCCCCTCACTACTTACACTTATATTTGGAGACTTAAATTTTAATAAATGATATACTACTGTAGCTCGTGTGGCCAACTATTAGATTATTGATGAGGTGCATTTTGAAAATAGTACAAAATGAGATAGAAAAGAAGATTTAAAGTAAGAGCTCAGTGTTCACATATTAAAGGAGAGTTAGAGTATTCTCTATTTCAGTTCTTTTGAAATCTATCTGGCTGTGCCCTGCATGTAGCATGAGAGGGAGTCTGACTTTTAACTTCTTTGTCAGCACTTAATGCATAGTCAAACTTCAGGCATAACTGCTAAAGTAATTTCATGCTACTACTTTCCCTTTGCCCAGTATATGACACATTGTGAAAAGCAATGGCATTTGCAATTCTTCTAACACATCCAGCATGGTATTAAATGTCAAAGGTTTCCTTAACTTGCCCTTGTGCTAGTAATGGAAAACCACATATACTGAGATTTTCACTTTCATTTCAATGTGCCAATTTATTTCAATGGGGTTAACAGCATTCTTGTTGAACCCCCATTAAAATGAATGAGCTAATTCATTTGAATATTTGTATATGCAAACAACTTTTTTTTCCATCACAAACTGGTTTTGCACCTGTCTCCTTTTCTTCTGTCGTCTTCTGAATCCACATTTCATAGATTCAAATGATCTATACCTAGCACTGATAAAAAATATATTAGTGGTTTATTTGGAGAGTTGGAAAACTGGTGACTTAAGTTGATTTAAATGGATTTGGTGATTAGGAAATCGATATGCAAATCACACATTTTTACCACTATAATACATAACATCTCCTAGAACTGCTCCCATATTATATGCAAAGCATATACCCATTATACTAAAATACTGGAAACTGGTTATATTTCTTTTACTAAATCATATACATAAAATTATCTTTTATAGTTTGCATTGCACTGCAAAAGACAAAAATACACTATGATTATTCCCATGGATATCAGTGGTGGATTAGGACAAGCTGGAGATCTTGTTCCAGACTCTCTTTGCCACCCCTCTCTCCTACACTTTATTATATATGACACTACAAAGCCCTTCCCTGGTGTACATGTGAATCCGAATGTGCGAGGACTAAGATGTCCACTTTTATTATTCGTACATGCTGTAATACTACCTGGTGCATCTGTAGATGCCACCACCGGTCGCACCATCGAAACTTGCTCCAGCCCTATGGCAGGTGCAGATTTTCCAATTGAGTATGGCCTCCAAAGTGAACGATTGAGCATCTGAGTATGCAAACACTTCAGCGATGCTCCTGGGACACTCCCATAACACGCCAATGAGACGGACCGTCTCCCTGCACGTTTATTCACCTCACTGTCACCACCCAGGAATTCCCTATACATTTTTAAAACACCTCTGTGTGCATCTGAAATCGCAAATGTGACTCTGTTTGAACACAATTGGGATGCATGTTTGGTGCAACTTAGATGCATGTGCAGTAATAAAAACCCCATCCACCTTGTGTGCAACTCAGAATCAGGCCCTCTGGAATGTCAAGTCCAATTTTCTTCCAGGCTCCATATTTTTAAACGCTCTCTCAAGACACTCGTACTGTATTTCTTAAAGTTTATCGGTACTCCTCTCAACACCTCTATCACTCCCTCCTCCTACCCACCTTGTCTCCTTCCCAGTTCACAATCCAATTGTTTTCTCAACCTTATAGAATATAAGCAATCAGTCAGGGTCTTCCCCCCACCCCACTGTCCTGGGTACAGGATAATTGAGAGCTGTTGTGTCCTGGGGTGTAGTTGTAGTTTTGTGATCATGCGCTCGAGCTGACGGGGAGATTAACGGTAGTGGATCATGTTCGGAGCTGAATTAAGGGCAGATCATGCTCCTACATTATATTTCACAAACCTATTTGTCCCTACTTCCTATGCACGCAGAGCACATTCATATAGTTCATGCTACAATCCCCTGCATCTTTAGGGAGGGACGCAGCAAAGGAGTTACAAAGAGAACAGAGGGTTAGCTTGAGAGGAAGAGGAGTTATAGAAGAATAGAGAGAGTTTGTTGGGGGACAGTAGGGGGATACAGATCAACAGAGATAGATAACAAGGGTGGGGTACTGCAGTCGATTGCAGAAGAAAAGAGAGGGTCTCTCTCTCTCTCTCTCTCTCTCTCTCTCTCTCTCTCTGTGCATGAGGCTGCGATGGTACTCTATTGTACTGTGGTTTCACAGTCCTGCTAAACATTACGGATGTGTGTTAAGTAAAGTGGGTGTCCTTGTGTAGTGCAGCGGCGGCATTGCAATGCAATGGATTAGCATACTATCGTAGTCGAACTGCATGTGTACCACAGTATGCCATGGTCACGGCAGCATACATGCCATGCAATCCTATGGATCATGAGAGCAGAAAAGACGCACAAACCTATTTGCGGGGGCGTACTACTTGCAGGCGTACATTGGCAAGTCGCAGCGGCGGCAAAGATGAGCGAAGACCATACTTGCCTACTCTCCCGGGAGTCGCGGGAGGCTCCCAATTTTTTGGGTAACCCCCCCACACCCCTGGGAGTAGTAGGCAGATCTCCTGCATACCACCCACTTCCTAGTGATTTTCCAAGAAATTTGCGGATCCGTAGGGAGGGGACGAGGCTTAATGACACAAATCGTGCCATTTAGCCCCGCCCCTCCACACGGACCCGCAAACCGACAGGATTTACTGTAAAGGGGTGGAGCCTAATGACAGCTGTAACCTGGCCCCGCCCCCCGATGCTCAGAGTACCTGGTCTTCTCTGGCTGTCCGCGGAAAAGACAACTTAAAAGTCAGTAAGTATGGCGAAGACACATCTGTAAATAGCTATTTGACTTGATTTGGTGATTATCATTCAGAAACTGCTGTTTCCAAATGATTAACTTAGTATTTCAGTTTGATAAATAGGCTTAGCGTGTGCTGTCTGGCTTAAATTAACACTACAGGTAGAATATATAACTGTTGGCCACTTGCATAAAAATGTTTTTTTAACATACAAATAAAGTTACACGCAAACACTATAGACCATAGGGCCCCCCAAAGGCTTAATCCTGAGTGCGTTCAGATGGTCAGCACCAGAGGGGATGAAATAAAAAGTGATGATCAATCATCACTGGTGCTCTCTGCATTATGTAGTTGTCACTGGTGCTCCATGCTTTATATGGTAGTCACAGATGTATTATAAGGTGGTCACTGATCCTATCTGCTTTTATGGAGGTCACTGGTGCTCTCTGTATTATATGGTAGTCACTGATGCTCTCTGTAACATATAGTGCTCATTGATGTTTTCTGTATTGTATGAAGAGATCAGGATACCAATGTCGGAAACCCGACCACCAGCATCCCAAAAGTAAGTATTTTGGTAAGTAAGACGGTTAGCCAGAGGATTGGGGGGTTAGGTTTAGAGACCTCCCGGGATTGGTTAGGCACCGACTGGGGATGGTTAGGGTTAGGCTGCGGGGAGCGGGGTTTGGCACCACCAGTGGGAGGTTAGGGTTAGTCACCACCCGGGGACCCGGGGAAGGTTAGGTTAGAGTGCAGGAAGGAGGGTTAGGCACCACCGGGGGAAGGTTAGGGTTAGGCACCACCGGGGGAGGGTGTTAGGGTTAGGGGAAGAGAGGAGATGGGTTAGTCTATTTACCGGCCGCTGTCAGTATGTTAAACGTCGGGATGCCACTGTTGGTCTTTTGGCCGCCGGCATCCCGACCACGGGGAGATAATATCGGTTCCCTTGCAGATATATCGGTACATCTGGCTGTGTGTACGGGCGACCCATCGATTGCCCCTTCAATGGCTGCAGGGTCCGCAAACATTGACATCACAAATTTAAATGCCTGTCCAGTTGTGATGTCTGGCCAGACATATCGAGTGACCGATTGGTAAGTGTATTTATTTAATTTATTTATTTCCTGACAAAAGATATGCCTTCTAAGAAGCATATGTGGGGATGTGCAATGCTGTATGCTCACCCATACCAATATAAGATACTTTATTTGTGTGTTGCTGAAAGCAGACACTAAGTGGTATTACTCCAAAGCCACTACAAAGCCTACAACTTCACTTTCATTAAACTGTAATGTCCAATCATGATCCAAACATGTTTTCATGTAGAACTGACTTTGGTTTGCTATCACTTGGGTTGCAGTGTGAATGGGGAGTGGGTGAGGTTAGGTTTGCAGGTAGAGCACCAAATAAAAGGTGTTGGGGATGGGAACCCAGCAGTCAGGATGCCGACGGTCAGAATACCAACAGCGGCATCCCAACAGTCAGAATCCCAACAGAATTTGGTAAGTATTATTACCCTTACCCTAACCCTCCCTCTAACCCACCTATCCCACAGCCTAACCCTTACCCTCCCCTCCCGTACCCTAACCCTTCCCCTTGTGCCTAACCTTAACCCCTAAACCTAACCCTAATACTCACTGTTGGGATGTCAGCGGTTGGGATTCTGGAACCGGGAATTCAGACTGCCGGCTTCCAGTCAGTTGGAATGCCGACTACATCGCAATAAGAGAATTAAATTAAATACAGTATGAGTAGGAACATGAACCAAGCATGTAAGTAAGACAATAACAATATGATCAACTATAGAAATAATGCAAAATTGTAAAAACTAAATATTTATTAGATATTATATTATACATATAGTTGTATTTGAGTATGGATAGAGCACAGGTAGCATCAGATCAGAAAGGGCTCTTGTTCTTCCCCACCAGCAACCAAGTCCATATTCCAAAGTGTTTTCAACTTGCTAGGATTGCATTTGAATATTGACTTTGACATTGTTTAAAGTGCATTTTAAATATTTAAAATAATGAGTTTATTATGGAGCTTGCTATTTTTCCCTGCCCACAGTGACTTTTTAATTCCAGCCGTAGTTGTGCTGGCATCAGGAAGGTAATTGGCATGGTGGGGAGGCAAGGGTTAAAGTCTTTATTACTGCTCAAGAGCTCCTGTTATTTATTCCTGGGAGTGCCCTGAGATACATGGCCATAACTTGGGTGCCACTGCCCAGAGCCAAATGTCTAGTTACACATCCACTGAGAAATATGCTTAGAATGCACATTTGTTGAATATCTATTATTTCTATAGAGGAAATTATTAAATTGGATGCTTATTTTTTCAATTTTATGTCTTAAGACTTTGGGAGATATACTAAGCATTAAAGAGAGAAAAAGTGGAGAGAGATTAAGTAGGAACCAATCAGCTCCTAACTGTCACTGTACAGGCTGTGGGCCTCATTCAGAGATGAACACTAATGTGATTGCAGCTGTGATTTGTACACAACGCAGGTGCGAAAATATGCTAATTGTTCTGAGCATAAGGACGCCCACTGCTGCCTTCTTACATGCATACAATGTCGCTTACCTGTGTAAATATCGGTAACATCGACGCACATTGAGCGGCCATCATGCCTTTGCGGAAGTTCTGACCAGCAGCAGACTCAGCAGCTCTCCTGACTTGCAGAGGGTTCTCATGCTGCATTGGAGATCGTGAAGGGCTAATTTATGCACACCCATGTAATGGCATCCAAACGGTCATACACACCAGCGTTTTTCTGACCACGCCCCCGTTACCTCTCCCAAACCTTGACTACCTGACATTCACTTTGTGAGTGGATCCTCTGTGCATTCGTAATCGTAATGCAATCACTGTGCATGCGTACTGCGACCTATACACATGCAAACTGGAAAACAATTGCTCGATCTGCGTCCGTGATCGCCATTGCGGTTATCTCTGAATCAGGCCCGGTGGGAGATGTACTAAACTCTGGAAGGTGATTAATCGGAAAGTAATAAACTCCCAGCAGGGACTTCAAAGTGGCATATACAGGAGCCAAGAGCCTCCACGGGTACTGATGGGAGGGGTGTGGCCTATTCACAGGAGGTGTGGCCCTTCGCATCGGGGAGGGGGGCGCTGGCACACACAATTTATTTACAGGATACAACAATGATAAATATATATATATATTTTTAAGTGTAGTGTGTATATATATATATATAAATATATATATATATATGTATTCATTTATTTATTATAACTTAAAATGCCTTATATAATATGCCTTTTATGCTGCTCTCATCCTCCCTAGTTTTAAATATCTAATATATATATATATATATATATATATATATATATATGTGTGTGTATATATACTGCTGTGCTGACACTGTGTTCTCCCTGCAGAACACAGTAAAGTTTAGAAAAAAAGCAGACAGAGCCAGAGGCGGCTGCAGCGGCCTGGTAAGTGGGGGACAGGGGGGGGCTGAGCGGAGGGGGGAGGGAGGGACACAATTACCGCAGCTGTAGGCAGTACTGCGCATGCGCTGCTTTTACGGATGTAACATTGCATGTGCAGCACTGATTACAGCTGCGGTAAGTTAGTGTAGATAGGGAAAAGTATCTATTTCCCAAAAAGCTGTTATCGCAAAAATGACATAATTTCGGAATAGATAATTATGAGGAGGAGGACTGATGAATTCCTCCCGTAATTAGGTAGAAATCCATGCAAGTTCTAAACCTAATTACCTCCAGAGAATTTTTAGTTATGATGAATAGGCCCCTAAGTCTCTCAGGGGCTATTTATTAATGTCATCATCAGAAATGAGAGTTTCTGCATGATATAAGTATCCTGGCCATCACAAAATGACCATGCATGCGCAGTGTCAGAACCCACAGTAAAGTGATAGTGTTAGCTATAGCTTTACTGCAAACCTTTTTATTATATGCCAACGATAAATATAACACTTAAAAGCATCTGTGTCGTTGGCATGAAGACTATGAAGGGAAGAAACTGATGCGCAAATATTTTCAAATATTGTCTTTACTTCTCACTACTGGAGGGGGGGACTGAGTTATCTCATTGCTGCAAAAGTACAATCCAGTATTCAGGCACAATTAAGCTACTAATTAATACAATTAACAATAAATACTTCAGTAGCAAAAGTTAAATAACTGTTGTATAGCAAGCAGAGAGAAATATGATGTAAAAGCTAGGGGTGTGCACCGGCCACTTTTTGTGTTTTGGTTTTGAATCTGGATCTTTCTTCGTGTTTTGGATCTGGATTGGTTTTGCCAAAACCACCCTTCCGTGTTTTGGGTTCTGGGTTTTGTGTTTTGGATCTGTATTTTTTTGAAAAAAAGCATAAAAACAGCTAAAATCACAGAATTTGTAGGTTTTTCTGCTCCTATGCTATTATTAACCTCAATAACCTTAATTTCCACTCATTTCCAGTCTATTCTGAACACCTCACACCTCACAATAGTGTTTTTATGTCCAAAAGGTTGCACCGAGGTAGCTGGATGACTATGCTAAGCGACACGAGTGGGCGGCACAAACACGTGACCCATCTAGGAGTGATACTGCAGTGGCAGACAGGATGGCAGTTTGAAAAACTAGGCCCCAAACTGTACATAATGCAAAGAAAAAAAAGAGGTGCAAGATGGAATTGTCCTTGGGCCCTCCCACCCACCCTTATGTTGTATAAACAGGACATGCACACTTTAACAAACAAATCATTTCAGCGCCAGGGTCTGCCACACAACTGTGGCTGAAATGATTGGTTCGTTTGGGCCCCCACAAAACAAGCTGGCAATTAATCTGTCCCTGCACAAACTGGCTCTACGGAGGCAAGATGTCGTCCTCATCCTCCTCATCCACCGATTCCTCACCCTCTTCAGTGTGTACATCCTCATCCTCACAAAGTATTAACTCGTCCCCACTTGAATCCACCACCACAGGTCTCTCTGTACGTTCTGGAGGCTGGTCTCCCTGGAAGAGCTGATAATTCATTTTGATGAACATCATCTTCTCCACATTCTGTGGAAGCAACCTCCTACGCCTTTCGCTGACAAGGTTCCTGGCTGCACTAAACACTCTTTCGGAGTACACACTGGAGGGGGGGCAACTCAGGTAAAATAGAGCCAGTTTGTACAGGGGCCTCCAAATTGCCTCTTTTTCCTGCCAGTACAGGTATGGACTGTCTGACATGCCTACTTGGATGCTGTCACCGATGTAATCCTCCACCATTCTGTCAATGGTGACAGTATCATATGCAGTGACAGTAGACATGTCAGAAATTGTTGCCAGGTCCTTCAGTCCGGACCAGATGTCCAAACTTGGTCCTGCCTGCCCTGCATCACCGCCAGCGGGTTGCTTAGGATACCTAAGTTTTTTCCTGGCAGCCCCAGTTGCGGGAGAAAATGAAGAAGGAGCTGTTGATGTGTCACGTTCCACTTCAGCTGACAGTGTGTTCACCAGCAGGTCTTTGCGCCTCTGCAGGCTTGTGTCAGCCGGAAAGAGAGACACCACATAGGCTTTAAACCTAGGATTGAGCACGGTGGCCAAAATGTAGTGGTCTGATTTCAACAGATTGACCACCCTGGAATCCTGGCAAAGCGAATGAAGGGCTTCATCCACAAGTCCCACATGCCGAGCGGAATCGCTCCATCTTAGCTCCTCCTTCACTTTCTCCAGCTGCTTCTGCAAAAGCCTGATGAGGGGAATGACCTGACTCAAGCTGGCAGTGTCTGAACTGACTTCACGTGTGGCAAGTTCGAAGGGCTGGAGAACCTTGCACAACACGGAAATCATTCTCCACTGCGCTTGAGTCAGGTGCATACCCCCTCCTTTGCCTATGTCATAGGTGGATGTATAAGCTTGTATGGCCTTTTGCTGCTCCTCCATCCCTTGAAGCTTATAGAGGGTTGAGTTCCACCGCGTCACAACCTCTTGCTTCAGGTGATTGCGGGGCAGGTTCAAGAGTGTTTGCTGGCGCTCCAGTCTTCGGCACGCAGTCGCTGAATGGCGAAAGTGGCCAGAAATATTTTGGGCCACCCAAAGCGTCTCCTGCACGCCCCTGTCGCTTTTCATAAAATTCTGCACCACCAAGTTTATTGTGTGAGCAAAACATGGGACGTGCTGGAATTTGCCCAGATGTAATGCCCGCACAATATTGGTGGCGTTGTCAGATATCACAAATCCCCAGGAGAGTCTAAGTGGGGTAAGCCACTGGGCGATGATTTCCCTCAGTTTCTCTAAGAGGTTGTCGGCGGTGTGCCTCTTACTGAAACCGGTGATACACAGCGTAGCCTGCCTTGGAACGAGCTGGCGTTTCTGAGATGCTGCTACTGGTGACGCTGCTGCTGTTGCTGCGTAAGGTGATACATCTACCCAGTGGGCTGTCACAGACATATAGTCCTTAGTCTGCCCTGTTCCACTTGTCCACATGTCCGTGGTTAAGTGGACATTGTGTACAACGGCATTTTTCAGGACACTGAGGACACTTTTTCTGACGTTTCTGTACAGTCTCGGTATCGCCTGCCTAGTGAAGTGGAATCTAGACGGGATTTGGAACCGGGGACACACTACCTCCATCAATTGTCTAAATCCCACTGCACTAATGGCGGATACCGGATGCACGTCTAACACCAACATAGCAGTCAAGGCCTCAGTTATACGTTTTGCTTCAGGATGACTGCTGTCGTACTTCATCCTCCTCGCTAAGGACTGTTAGAGGGTCAATTGTTTAGTAAAAGTAGTGCTGTTCCTACTTCCTCTCTGGTATGATGAACGACTCCCAGCAGCAGCAACAGCAGCAGCAGTAGGCGTAGCAATGCAGGATCCTCCGGAGGAATCCCGGATAGGAGAGTCAGTCATGCCAGTGACATGGCCTGCAGGACTACTTCCGATCCTGACTAAGGAGGAAATTGACGAGGAGGGAGTTGATGGTGTGGTTTGCAGGCACTTGGATACAACAGGACAATGGGATTTAGGTGTCCCTGGACTGCTTACGGTCTTAGCCAAAGTTTCTGAACTTGACAGTAACTTTTTATGAACGCGCTGCAGGTGCCGTATAAGGGAGGATGTTCCTAGGTGGTTGACGTCCCTACCCCTACTTATTTCACCTTTACATATGGTACATATGGCAAGACAGTTGTTGTCCGGATTTGGATAGAAATATTGCCAGACCAAAGAGGTGGAATGTTTGGTCTTCTGCCCAGGCATGACCGTGATGGGCTTTTTCATCCCACGGACAACAACTGTCTCCCCCGGAGCCTGATTTAAACAAACCACATCACCATCAGAATCCTCCTCGCCAACTTCCTCCTCAGCGCCAGCTACACCAGTATCCTCATCCTGTTGTACTTCAACAGTGACATCTTCAATTTGCATATCAGCAAGTGGACTGTGGGTGCTCCTTTCAGCACTTGCAGGGGGCGTGCAAATGGTGGAAAGAGCCACCTCTTCCCGTCCAGTGCTGGGAAGGTCAGGCATCGCAACCACCACCACACTTGGACTCTCCTTGGGGATTTGTGATATCTTCTTAGAAAGCACAGTTCTTCGCTGTGCTTTTGCCAGCTTAACTCTTTTGATTTTTTTAGTGGGAGGAGGGCTTCCATCGTCACGTGAAGCTGAACCACTAGTCATGAACATACTAGGGATCGACCTTAGCCGTTCCTTGCCACTCCGTGTCGTAAATGGCATATTGGCAAGTTTACGTTTCTCTTCAGCTGATTTAAATGTTTTTTTCAAGGTCATTTTCCTGAACTTTGTCATTTGGGATTGTATGTGCCCTCTATTATGACATTGGGCATCGGCCTTGGCAGACGACGTTGATGGCATGTTATCGTCTATGTCATGACTAGTGGCAGCAGCTTCAGCACTAGGAGGAAGTGGTTCTTGATCTTTCTCTATTTTATTTTTATCGGAGAAAGTTTGGTCCTCCATTTATGTTATATCGATTTGATATATACGTGCGGCAAAACACAGAGAATATTTTTTTATTTTTGCTGGAGAGTAGTGCACTTTGTGGGTTACACCAGCCTTTAAGAAATGAGCCAGCCGGCTCTTTACTTATGGGACACAGGCGCACGCTTGGCGCTGCTCCTTTGTTGATGCACGTGCGGCTACTGCGCACACAATTCACAAACACAGAAAATATATATTTTTTTGGTTTGGAGTGTACATTGGGGATTACAGCACCCTTTAACGGTCAAGCCAGCCGGCCCTTTACTTATGACACAGGCGCACGCTTGGCACTACTTTGTTGATGCACGTGCGGCTACTGCACACACAATTCACAAACACAGAAAATATTTTTTTTTTTGGTTTGGACTGGAGTGTACTTTGGGAGTTACAGAACCCTTTAACGGTCAAGCCAGCCGGCCCTTTACTTATGACACAGGCGCACGCTTGGCACTACTTTGTTGATGCACGTGCGGCTACTGCGCACACAATTCACAAACACAGAAAATTATTTTTTTTTTGGTTTGGACTGGAGTGTACTTTGGGAGTTACAGCACCCTTTAATGGTCAAGCCAGCTGGCCCTTTACTTATGACACAGGCGCACGCTTGGCACTACTTTGTTGATGCACGTGCGGCTACTGCGCACACAATTCACAAACAGAGAAAATATTTTTTTTTTGGTTTGGACTGGAGTGTACTTTGGGGGTTACAGCACCCTTTAACGGTCAAGCCAGCCGGCCCTTTACTTATGACACAGGCACACGCTTGGCACTACTTTGTTGATGCACGTGCGGCTACTGCGCACACAATTCACAAACACAGAAAATATATATATTTTTTTGTTTGGACTGGAGTGAACTTTGGGAGTTACAGCACCCTTTAACGGTCAAGCCAGCCGGCCCTTTACTTATGACACAGGCGCACGCTTGGCACTACTTTGTTGATGCACGTGCGGCTACTGCGCACACAATTCACAAACACAGAAAATTATTTTTTTTTTGGTTTGGACTGGAGTGTACTTTGGGAGTTACAGCACCCTTTAACGGTCAAGCCAGCCGGCCCTTTACTTATGACACAGGCGCACGCTTGGCACTACTTTGTTGATGCACGTGCGGCTACTGCGCACACAATTCACAAACACAGAAAATATATTATTTTTTTAGCACTTGGGGGGAGCACCCCTGATGGACAGAGCACCCCCTGGACAACACTACAGCACCCCTTTAGGACTGGGACACTGCACAGGACTTTGGAGTGGACACAGCCCCTATGGAGAACTGACTGCACAACACAGTCCAGCCAGCCCCTATGGACTTTGAAGTAGTGGACACAGCCCCTATTAACAACAGCAGCACAGCACAACACAGCCAGCCCCTATGGACTTTGAAGTAGTGGACAACAGCAGCACTACACTACACTACACTACACAGCCCTAACTCCCACCCTCCCTCTTCACTGTCCACAGCCGAGTGAGAAAATGGCGCCGACGCGGGTACCTTATATAGGATCCAAAACCTGCGAGACTCGGAAGGCGGGATGATGACGTTTTGCCTCGATTTCAGATCCGAGTCAGGCGGGAAAAGTCGAGCCTGACTCGGATCGGACTCGGATCGGGGGGGCTCGGGGGGGTTCGGATTTCAGAAATCCGAACCCGCTCACCCCTAGTAAAAGCCTATAATCACTTCCAGTTCCACAGAAGAGTAAGTGTATCATAATGGGCTTGTATATATGAGACTGTGCGCTTCTTAGACTCCCTTGTCAATACAGCCCATGCAATTATTTGTCTATTGGGGTATTACCGTCACATAACGGAAGCACAGCGCTCTATATTAGTCATTTAAGTGTGTGCAATTTATATATTGTATCTCATGACAATTTTAAACAGATACAACGTGACAGTGAATTTAGGAAATGTAAGCGTTTTCTGCAATTAATTAATTATTCATGCAACTTTTATCTTAGGGAGAGCATGATTTTACCTTTCAATGAGAGACTACAGCAGTATTAAATTCATCAGGTTATTTCAAGCACAAATTGTTAAGTGTCATTCCACCCATATTTATCAGGTATCAATCTATAGAACCCTGTGCAGAGTGATTTACATACAGTACTTTTATTTCTAGCTTTTGTCAATATGCTGCATTATTTATTACAATTATTTGTGTATTTAACATTCGTAAAAAAATAATTACTTCTAGAGCCAAGTAAAAATTCCAAGCTGAAAAAAAATGAAAATGTATTTACAACATGGATAATAAAAAAAAAAATAATTCTCCCATTTGGATAGAACATTTATCAGATTATCAACTGCCTATACTATTCTTTAGCTTAAAGAGATTATGGGCCTGATTCAGTAAGGATCACTATTGCGTTCACAGCTGCAAATTTGCACGGAACGCAGCTGCGAAAATATGCTAATGCTTTCCAAAGCTCATCCAGCATTAAGACGCCCACTACTGCTTTCTCACATCCGTCCAATGTCACTCTTCTGTGTAATCATAGGTACCATCATAGTACATCGCACAGATACACAGCATTTACACCAAGGCTGACCAGCCGCAGAAACTGCATGTCTCCTCACACACAGTCAGCTCGCTCTCAAGCTGCATATGCAGTCGCTGTGGCTAATTTATGCACACCCAAGCAATGGTGTTCAAACGGACAGGCACGTCTGCGTTTTTCCGACCACTCCCCTGTATACTTGCCTACTATTGAAAGAGCATTTCATGTGAAAGCAGCACCTACAAGCGCGATGGTAAAGTGGACGTGTACGGCCACATCTGAGGCAGTTCATAAAATTGGCTTACATCCAAAATGTAAACAAGATCCAAAGCAGTTAGTAAGATCTGCTTGTTGATGAAAACATACCGATTCTTTTCAGAAAATGCATGTAGCCATAGGGATGATTGGGGCAGATGTTTGAAGCTCTAGGAAGTGATAACGTGGAAAGTGATAAACAAAAAAACAATCAGCTCCCAACTGTCATGTTACACATTGTTTTTGAAAAATGACAATTGGGAGCTGATTGGCTGGTCTTTTATCACTCTCCACTTTATCACTTTCCAGAGATTAATACATCTGCCCCATTGTGCCTTATAACCAATGCAGGAAAATTATACTAATAATCCAATTTGAACGTATATATCTGTTTATACTCTTATATAACAGCTTCATAATGGGTTATGGTGTAATCAAGGAGATTACTAGACTCTTCAGGGAGTCTGGGAGATTGCTACTATTTCAGGGAGACTCCCTGATTGGCAAGAATGCTCCCTCATCACCACCCCCAAACACTCACAGCCTGTCACTCACTCTGCGATAGATTCCTCTGTGTGTACGTAATTGTAGTGTGATCGCAGTGCACACAAAGCGCAGCTTATATGCATGCACAATGACTAACAGTCGCTCGATCTGCGTACATTGTTGCATTAGCGATTGCTGCTGAATCAGGCCCTATGTCACAGTTTTGCTTTATCACATAGTTCCTTAGGTCCATGTTGTAAGTGTCAAAAAGAATAGGTATACAGATAGTCAGAATAGTGCTGTTTAAAAGCTTAAAAAGAGAGCTGGATTTGAAGAGTATAGAGTTTGCTCAGACGGCGATATCCTCCGACATCCTGCTGCGCTATCTGAAGAATGCCTGCCCAGGGGAGAGCATAGCACATAAATGATTATTTGAAAATAATTCTGTCTTTTGAATTAACATGAAACAAAATATATATATTCCCTGTGATCCAAAAAATGAGGGGCAGCTTTAAAAACTCTTTGTGAACTACACATGTCATACAGTAGTACACTAATTAATATATAGAACAACAAAGTGCTCCTCCTCTGAGGTATATGAATAAAGTCATTTTAAAACAATAGTTCTCCTTAGTAGGAATGAGGACTTCCTCCAATGGACACAGTCTTTTTGAGATCCTTCCAGGATATATATAGGGATCAAACAAGCTTACCTGTGATGTATGTCCTACCAAAGATTCATAAAGATGTATGTCCTACCAGATTCATGAAGACCCTATTAATCCCCCAGGCCGTCCTATAATTGCTAGTACAGATTCAGTATCCTCGAATTTATCACATTTTGTGAACCACTACCTACAACCAGAAGTAATCAAATTAAGATCTTACGTTAAAAAGTATAGATGTGATAAAAAACTAAAAAGCATGCAGATTACAGAAGACCATTTTTTAGTCATAGCCGATGAATGCTCTTCATATACAATTATAGAACATAAATTAGGCATAGATGCCATAGAGCACACATTTAATAAATATGAGGGAGAATATGATAATATGAAATTAACATTTCTAAAAGACGCCATCACCTTTTTTCTACAGAATAACTTTTTTTGGTTTCAAGGACAGTATTATATTCAAACAATAGGTACCGCTATGGGTAGTAAATTCGCCCCATTTTATGCAAATCTTTTTGTGGGGTGGTGGGAAGATTTACATATTTGGAATAATAACCCTTTTAGCAAACTTTTACCCATTTAGATACGTTTTATCGACGATATTTTATTATATGGAATGGACCTGAGGATATTTTAAGAGAGTTCTGTGAGAGTCTTAATACTAATTATTGTAATATTTCACTAACTTTTACTATACATAAAGAAGAGGTTAACTTTTTAGACCTCACGGTATACAAGAATCAAGATAAATTAGCTACCAAGAATTACACAAAGTCTACGGATAGTAATTCGTATATTAGTAAAAGAAGCCATCACCATCAAACATGGCTCAAAAAGAGTCAGATTCAACATATACATAGAAATTGTACAGAAATATACATTTTTGAAACTCAGGCACAAGAACTAAAAGACTACTTTGTTGATAAAGGGTATGATGCAGCAGGGATTGAAAACACCATAGAAGAATATAAAAATATACCACAAGATACTCTGCTGGAATATAAGAAAGACAAGGAGATAAGAAACCTACTGCCAATATCCTTTATTACTACCTATAACTATCAACATAAAACTTTAGAACACATTTTTAGAAAAAATTGGTTTATTTTAAAGCAGGACCCTATTATAAAAAAAATTATTCCTTCCATTCCCGAAGTTTACTTATAGAAGAGCACCTAATTTTAAATATCGACCATTAAAAAGTGCTATACCCGATAAAAAGACAGGTAGGATAAGGACAAAAGGTTTTCACCGGTGCAGAACATGTAGTTCACACCAATCAAGCATCTAAAATGGAAGAATTTTGGTCCACAACCACTAAACAAAGTTTTAAAATAAACAAATTTATTACCTGTAATACCACCAACTGCATATATATGATAGAGTGCAAGTGTGGATTACAATATGTAGGAAGGACTATAAGGAGGCTAAGAGCTAGATGGGCAGAGCATCTGCGAAATATAAAAAAGGGTTTTGAAAACCATTCGCTATCTCTGCACCTTAAAGAGAAACATAATTCCTCTACTAGAGAGATCAAATCCATTATAGGTATCAAGACAGTAGAGAGTAATTGGAGTACCAAGCGTACGGGGACTATATTAGCGAAAACAGAAATGAGGCTAATAAATTAAATTAAAAGCTTAGCACCTTTCGGCCTGAATAGCGATTTTGAATTAAAATGGTTTTTATAGAGTTTTAAATTTAGCCCTGCTTACCACATTCTTTTCATATGAGTGTTTATTCGCCCCTAGCGGTCCCACAGGGTGATTAGATATCTATGTAGGAGGTGGGCAGGGTATATTTTTCATTTATCTTCTTTGTAATTTTAGGTGATTTTATCATTTGATAAGTAGTTTTACCTAAATGTCTGTATTTTTATTGTAATTTATTTATTGTTAAAGTTTTATTTATCCTCTGGTAGCCCCTTTTTTTAATTAATGTTGATTTTTTAGTATGTTTTTGAATGATGATTATTTTTAATTATTGGTATTATATTAACATTGTTTCGTATTTGAAAAGGACAGATGTGCAATATTTAAAACTAGTTGCCAAGGAACATTATATCAATGATTAAGGTGTTTTCCGGGTAATATTAATATATAACAGATAAAAGGTTCTTGGACCGTCAGGGGGAACCACATAGAATTTATTACTAATTCCCACCTCCTATGTTTTTGTTTACATCATGTTTATGGGTTGCCATGGTAACGGTATACGGACCCTCCCTTATGGGAATACGTGCATGGAATCTAACGACCCCACCGGTCAGCTGACAATTACCTCGGAACACTAGAGCATGCGTTTCAATGAGTGGAGCGCATAACCATAGAATTCCGGTAAGAGCGGGGCATGTTCCAGTAGGTGAAATACACTACTACAACTTGGAACATAGCAACCTTACTTCCGGCCGAAGCGGTATGCTTTCCAGTAAGTGGAACGCAAAGCCGCATTTTGTAAGACACAGGTAAGAGTTATTTAAAGATGCACAATACACTAAACATCACATTGTGATGAATGGTATGTTCTGGATTTGGATTATGGGTTTTAAAACCTAAGACATCACTCCTATAAGCCCGAACCACACCGACATCACAGTGAAAGGCGGGACTATCAGAACACCCCTATATATGTAATGGTATACAGAGAGTTATACCTTGATAAAGGCTGCTAGCCGAAACGTGTTGGTGTTCTGTGGGGGCTGCCAGGGAAGGTGAACTGCTTTGGGGTAGCATTATCACCCCTAAATGCTATTTCACTGTGCCTTTCTGAAAAGGTTTTGTCTGGTACGCTGCCATCTTGTTTTTATTTGAGACATATATATGATGTGCAATCTATATCTTTTTTATAATAAATATGACAGTACTTCACTATAGTAGACTCCATAGTGTGATTTCTTGAGGTGCTGTCTGACACCGAAGGGGCTCTGTCTGGAGTGTGTATTAACAGAGGGCTGTCTATATATATATCCTGGAAGGATCTCAAATGTGTCCAATGGAGGAAGTCCTCATTCCTACTAAGGAGAACTATTGTTTTAAAGTGACTTTATTCATATACCTCAGAGGAGGAGCGTTTGTTGTTCTATATCTTGAATTAACATGTTTGCTTTGAATAGCTACCATGTAGTACAACAAAAATAAACTGTATAAGAGAAGTAGGTCCTGATATCAACCTCTGCACTGTAGGGTCCCTAAAAAGAATCAGACCCCACAAAGAAATGTTTGATATGAAGCTTAGTATAAAAAGAGCCTTACGTCAACCCTCCTGTGCCCAAAATCACTCCACCCACTGCGACAATGGTTGGTGTTGGGACATTAAATAGCAGCAGTGATATCAACATGATGATATATTCAGGGGGATGTAGTTATGAGACCGGCAGCCACGATGCTGCCACTCTCAATACCGACAGGGTAATCCCGACAAAGGACTTAAGATAGGCACCAGCACAAATGAGGTAAGTCCGGGGCACCCTTAGCGATAACCGCGGGGGGGGGAGGGTTAGGTTTAGGGAGCGTATCGGGATTAGGGTTAGGTTTTGGGGTGGGAGGTTACGGTTAGGCACCCCAGGAAAGAGGGTTAGGCACCACTGGGGGCGGGTTAGGATCAGGCACTAATGAGGAGGGTTAGGGTGTGAGGTGGGGAGGGTTAGGGTTAGGCTACAAAAATGGAGGATTAGGGTTAGGGGGGAAGGAGGGAGGGTAAGTATACTTACCCGACCCCTGTTGGGATACCAACTATCGGGATGCCACTGTCGGTATTCATTACATATTAATTCCAATTTTAGGAGGTGGGACAAACTAAGGGTTACATTTGTGGTCCACAACAAATTCGGCCTGTATTTCATTCCCCATTCTTCCTTTCTCTAATAACCCATTTGTCACTTTTCCTCATGCCTACCCTCATTCCCATTGACCTCCCGACCACTGGCAGATCTTACCTAGGGGCTGGGAGGCTGCAGACCCCCTAGTAAAATCCACCAATTCAGTGAGCCAGTGCAGTCCGTGACTGCACTGGCTTCACTGTGACTGGAGGTGGCTTCCCATTGTAAGAGCCACCTGCCAGTTACGCTGAAGACAGGCAGCCAGGGGGATGTGTCTCCTCCCCCTGGGACTGCCAGACCGGGCTGCGATCAGCAGAGAGCGGCTACCAGTGGAAGCCGCTTCTCTGCCTTTCTGGCAGCCCTACAGGGCTTCTTGGGGCTGCAAGCAATGCAGCCCTGAGAAGTTGGTGCTAAGTGTGCACATGCGTGGCACTACCGCCGCTCATGCACATGCACCAGTACCTACGCCTGCCTGATTCATTGAGCAGGTGCTGGGACCCAAGCCAGCAGCAGCGGCAGCTCCCCTCAAGTAAGAGGGCAGGAGCCGCTGCTGCTCCCGACACAGGGCACAGGGTATAATATACCAAAGATGTATATACAGTAAATATTTATCTCCACATAAAGTGCACAGTATATAAAATACTATAGATATGTACACATTGATCTCCTTATACAGAACCAAGTGTATATAATACAGTATTAATAAAAATACACTACAAATATTCTATAGTATAGTATTACAGTATTAATTATACTATATAAACAGATAAAAGGTTTCTCATATACTCTAAATGGTCATTGTGGCTGTGTGTGGTGGCACTTTGTCTGCCAGATTGTTGTGGACTGTCTGGGCCCTGGAAGGTTCATCTCCTTGTTTACTTTTTTCCTGAATGTTGATTGATTAAGTGGAAATACATTATCACCCTATTCCACTAAATCTTCTTCATCTGACCAATATGCATTTTGAAGTCAATGGGGGATCAATGAAACATGGACAAAATGTCTGGGCAACAGGAAACCCCCATAAGTGCACTCCAAGTAGTAAATTATGCTGTTAGCAACTTTCATTAGTTAAGCTTAACCAGCTGAAAATAACAATACACAGAAATGTAACACTTATTAAGCTAAATATCTAAGTATCCCAGAAGAATGAGGAAGATAAGCAGCACAGTTGAACTCCAAGAGAGCGACTGATTCAATTTCTGCATATCAACTTCAATTTTGTGTCACTTTGAATTTTCTATAATAGAATAAAAATAATTAGCTCTTTTAATCTGACGTGGGTGGGCTATTGTGGTGAATAATTCACAGTAATTATTAGGAAAAAATACCCCTATACACAGTACAATATGTCTTTTTCCATTAATTAAATGGCAAACACTTTTGATATGTACAGTTTAGCATGTTAAAATTCAATGGGCAATTTTAGAGAATTAATCTACAGATGTTAAGAAGTTGTTCAGTTTTGTGATTTTTAATTCAACATTTTTGCCTTTTGTGGATTGGATGGTAATCCAGTAATTAAAGTGTACTTTGCAGAAGTTGTAGATGGAAATTGATTACAGACTGGTATTTTTTTTTAGAACAGAGGCACAAAAAGAACTGGTACCAAACCAGCTTTTATATTTTATTGTCTGACTGGGCACTAGGGTAACAAAAAACATTTAACTAAAAACCTGAATTAAAGCAGTGAGATCTCTTAAACCTATTTGTTAATGCTTTATGAGAAATGTAAAAATTGTAATGTAATGTTAAGCACCTGTTCACAGATTGGGATAAACATTATTACTCTGTATTCAATTTACCGTACAGTAAAACATTGATCTAAATTGTACAAGAATGAAAATAATCTATGCACCTCTCGGTGTTGACATCAGAACTCATAGCATTCTGCCAAATGTTTTTTGTTTTGTTTATTTTTTATTGACCCTAATTGCTGTACGGACTAAACTATGGTACATTTGGATCTATTCAATAAATGGTCCATAGATTTTTGCTTCCCAAGGAAAATAAATTAGCATCTAATGTACACCTGCTATGATCCATGTCTTGCAATTAGAATTAGCCTTAGGGTGAGAATTACTGATTAGCGGTATTGTATGCGGTTTGGAAACTGTATATATCACATGCGGTTTTTAGATCCAAAACACAAAATTTGTTCTGCTGCTGTTCGAAGGGTGAAATCTCAAATCTTCTGGTTTGTGGCAATTTGCATTCTCCCAAACCATTTGTAGTCTATAGCACATTGCCTGCAGCTTATAGCAAGCAATATGCAGTTTGGAGCAAATTCCTCTTTTTCACACTTGGGGCTCCATTTAACAAGTCATAACCCCTTCAATGCTTGTTTTTGACACTCTAAGGCCCATATTCAATTACAAGCGAAAAGCCGAGATCAGCGAAAAAGTTTGAACTCAGATGGCACCAGGGCCGGATTGGCCATCTGGCAGTTCTGGGATTTGCCAAAAGGACCGATAGTCTCTGGGAAAGTTTGAGGAGGGCGGAAGTACCCCCACCCTCCACCCAACGCCGCCGGATACAGGGTATTAGCACCGGGGGAGGGAAGGGGAGGCGGCAGTGGGCTGGGAAGAGAGGGGGCGTGTTGCGAGGCCAGCCCCTGTGACTCACGGCATGTCCCCCCTTGAAACTTAACCACGTCCCCTTTGCGAGCTTGCGCACATAGGACAGACTGCCAGGGTTGATATACAGCCCCAGTCCATCCTTGGATGGCACAGTGGTTAACATTGCTGTCCCACAGTGTTGGGGCTATTGGTTAAGTTATAAACCAAGGCCTAATATGTATGGAGTACAGTAATAACTGGCAATAAATAAATTCTGCCTTGAATTAAATAAGCTTTTCAACATTTTATATTTTACCTTGTCCTCAGGTTTTCAGCTAATAGCACTCCATCATATACAGATAGAACATCAAAATCTTCTTCTAAGGCAAATGAATGAAACCACAACTGTATTCGATTTTGCGCTTCTGTATTAATAGTCCATGTGCAATTGGCATAATTTGGATATCCATATGGGAATCCTGGACTTTCTACTGTTCCATTTGGTTCTTGCAGAGTGAAGCTGCAGTTCTGACCTGAGGGAGTGACAAGAAAGAGCAGAACGTAAGTACAACATATCTGGTGTAAAGGGATAAAATATATAATAATAAAAGAAACATCATTTATCACTTAACATTTTCACATGGCCAAGGTTGGTAATTAAAACATTATCAATCAGAAATGAATAACATACATGGCATATAGAGGTAATAAGTATGGTTACACTTTACAACTTGAACACTCTTTGCTAATTAGCAAATCTTTGCACAACTGTAAATAATTGTGTAGATGATTTGATGATTTAAGACATTAGTTAGGATAATATAGTACTATAGTACCTGAGGGACGGTTTGTAAAATGGATGCTCAAATTATAATATAATGTCAAACATTAATCATCTTAGATCTTCCAAGGTAAATGTTTTGTAATGTAAGTTAACAAGTTCATATCATGTGTATATGTGGTATTATTTTAATAAAAGAAGATAATTCAAATTATGAAATTAATTCTAACCATCTGGATAGTAGCATAGAATGTATAGAAATAATCATGCTTTTTCTCCTCAATTTCATTCTGCTTGCTAACTGATATATAAATATAAAATATGGCTAATCTATGAAACTACCAGTCAGTATCACCAGAGAACTGAGTATCAGTGTATCTCAGCACTATTGTAATTGTAAATTCATATGAAAAAGATTTCTTATTGCCCATTATTGATAAATAGGCCCATTATTTTACTTTAAATAAATTGAATCTGGTGACAGGGCTGTATTAAGGGCCACATGGGCTGAAAATGATCAACGGCCTATTGTGAGAGGCAGGGGAGTTGTGACCAGTGCTGTGTGGGTGTGGCCTGAGCCATGTGGGCGTGTACGCTCCCTACACTATTAGTCCCAATGTCTAAAGGTGCGTACACACTGGGCGATAAAGTGGACGACTGAACGATAACGATATCGTTATCGTTCAGTCGTCCACTTTATCATCCATTTTTAACCCCAAAACGATGAACGATAACGACGACCCGCGTTCCCGCGGGTCGTTTGTCATCATCGTTCATCGTGCCGATATGCAGGCCAACCTGACGATCTCGTCAGGTTGCTGCATGTTGGGGAATGGGGGAGAGAGCCCGGCGCTGAACGATATCGGTAATGATATTGTTCAGCGGCTGTGCTCAATGTCATGAACGACATTGAGCACAGCCTGCCGGGGACACACTACACGATATCGCTCAGGGAGCATATCATGTAGTGTGTACGCACTTTAAATGCATAGAAGCAGAAAGATTCCACCATTTTGTGAGGAATTAGAAATACAGGGGGAGATGTACCAAGCTCTTAAAAGTGATAAATTGGAAAGTGATAAACTACCAGCCACTTGTAGTATACTGCATATATAAATAGTTTATGTGCATTGTCAAGTAATAGTAAGATGAGGTAGTATATCTTTAAGAATTCTGCAGCACAGGAGAACACATGATCAGGAAGTGGAGATAGGGGGACAGAAGGAGAAGAACAGCAATGAGGAGATTTAGGGGTCTATTTACTAAGCAGTGTTAGGAGACAGAGTGAAAAGTGATAAGGTGCCAGCCAATCAGCTTCCAACTGTCATTTTTCAAACACAGCCTGTGAGATGACAGTTGGGAGCTGATTGGCTCGCACCTTATCACTTTTCACTCTGTCTCCTAACACTGCTTAGTAAATAGACCCTCATACCTCCCAACTGTCCCGCATTCAGCGGGACAGTCCCATTTTTTTGGGACTTTCCCACTGTCCCACCCGCGGGCCGCAGTGTCCCGTGGTACGGGGGAAGTTGGGGGAAGCATACACCGCATAGCAGAGCAGCGTGTATGCAGAGCGAGAATAGATGCTGTGCACCTGCGCACAGCATCTATTCACAGTACGGGGGGAAGCCCGGGGACAGCCCAGCATCTCGGAGATGCTCGGGACAACCCTCTTACTTATGTAAATGGGGCGTGCCGCTAGGCCACACCCCCTTGCCGTGTAGGCACACGGATGTCCCGAGTGGACCTCCTCAAATGTTGGGAGGTATGGACCCTGTATGTCTTTATCTACTTGTAATAATGCAAGTATTACTTATAAGAAATAAACTACATAAACAGCATACTTGAGTCATTGCTATAAAGAAATGTACATCAGGATATAACAACTTGTGGATATACTTTTCATTACTCACACTCAGCTACCTTACTCACATTTACCATGGCTGACATGCTAGCATTAATTCCTGGATGCTCCTAATGCTGCAGAATGGAGACAATGGCAAGGTTTGATCATTTTATTGAAGCTATGGGGTTAACTTCTGACAGCAAAAAGAAAAGCATGCTTCTTATCAGTGCTGGCCCCAAGATTTATAAACTTTATGATACTATGACAGAGGCAGAAACCAAGGACTATACCAAATGCAGGGTCTCATTGGGCCGTATTCAATTTGAGGCAAAATGTCGGAATCGTCGATAACGTCATTTTCACCTATTTGAAAATATCCCCGTATTCAATTACACTGACTTTTCGCCGGTGCAAAAAGTCAATGTAAAAAACGGGGATTATTATTCGCCAGGCTTTAGCAGGTGAAAAAAAATACAGAAATGGGGTTTAGGGGTGCAGGCTTAAAAAAAAATAGTCTGCACCCTTGCGAATGCCCCCTTAAAACGAAATGTGCAAAAAAAAAATCGGGACACCCCAAAAAAATGATTTTACATTTTGGGGAGAAAAATACAGAAATAGGGGAACAGTGTATAAAAATAGCGAAATAGGTTCAGGGGTATTCTGTAAGTATGTGGCAGGTGTTTTCTAGAATAGGCTATTAGTGGCAGGTGCTTTTTTGCAGATTTAAAAAAAATAATAGTTTAGGGACTTAAAAATATGCTAGTACCCATTTTCTTGTACCCCAAATTTGATGGGACCACTTTTAAAAACGAAAAAAAAAATGCTAAGTGCTCTTCTGCATCACTTCTTCAATGTAGGGAAAAAAACACCTGCAGCGGCTATTTAAAAATGCAGAACACACTCTGCGGGGCTAAACGGGGGTACCCAGACTGAACCCCCATGTCTGGACATCTGTAGGGGGGTCCTAGGAGCAAAACCCGAAAATTGACATGACTTTTCACCTATCCAAGTTTCGCCGGTTCCCGATTTCGCCTACTTTGGATTTGAATACGGGGAATAGCAGGCACGCGCGTGATACTTTTCTGCCTGGAAAACAGGCGAAGGAGGCAAAAAGTCCAGCAGGCGAGACATCTGGACTTTTCACCTCTAATTGAATACGGGCCTTAGGCTGCCTATTTTGCTCCAAAATGCAGCTAATTACATTCCAATACCAATTCCAATACCGCAGGTAAGCTATGCAACTGCAAACTGAATCTGTTGATGCATATATTACTAGATTAAGGATTCTTGCCAGAACATGTCTGTTCCATGATGTTGAAGATGAAATTAAATAGCAGCTAATTACATTTGGCACATGTGGGAAGTAGCGCAGATGTGCTTTTAAATCTGAAATTACGCTGACAGTGCTGCAACAATATGCTAGAAGTCTTGAACTTGGAAACACATGCTAAAGACATGGAGAGGGACATGAACCTTCTGCAGGTGAGCAATAAATTACATACTGACGCAAGTGGCAGTCTGGAGTCGAGTTAGTCTAGATCAGGGATGGGGAACCTCAGGCCCAGGGGCCGTATAAGGCCCCCGGAATAATTTGGTCTGGCCCCTTGAGCTTTTTCTGCTAGCCTCTTCTGGCTAGCAGAGGACCTAGAATGGCACCCTGCAGCCAGATTATATGCAGCAGTGCTGCCTGGAGCATCCTTAGGACATTTCAGACGGTCACATCGCTGCCCTAACAGCTCTCTGGAGAATCCTCAGAGTCCTTCGAGCATTGCAGTAATCACCGGCGATTGTGGCCCCGCCCCCGTGTGACATCACATGGATGAGGCGTGGCCTGCACCGGGCCCGCAAATAATGTTATACATGTATCAAAATGGCCCTCGGCAGAAAAAAGTTTCCCCACCCCTGGTTTAGATCATGTCACAGGTGTGGACGCTCCTTTTCACATTCAGAAAACTGTCCTGCCACTTTTAAAATTTGCATTGCATGTGGCATACTGAATCACTTTTCCTCTTAACCAAATCTACACCCAAACAATCTTCATAGCAGCTTAAATCCAGGAGAAAGACATGTTGTGTGGATCAATGTTCTACATCGTCTCCAACTGCAGAATCATCTGACAGTAATAATATACCAGAAGGCTTTATCTACATGATTCATCAGGTCGGAAATAACAAGGTTAGTCCAAAAACTGACATCGCCCTAGACAACACTTCTGTTGAATTTCTAATAGATTCCGGTGCTTCTGTAAAACTAATGGATGCTATCAGTTTCAAGAAGCTGCATGGCAAGGTGGTTTTGAATCCAACATCTGTAAAAATATTCACTTATGGTAATAAACGACCCCTTCCCTTACAGGGTTCTTTTAACGTTATTGCACACAAAAATAACAAAATGGCAAAAGCATTATTTTTTGTCGCTAAATATGCGAGAGGCAATCTCTTTGGATTTGATACTGCATCAGAGTTGGGTCTTATACAAATTGTGGCCCACACTCACAATTCCATCCCTGTCATACCTGACACTCCAAATTCCACTCCTGTCATAGCTGACACTCCCAATTCCACTCCTGTCATACCTGACACTCCTAATACCACTCCTGTCATACCTGACACTCCCAATACCACTCCTGTCATACCTGACACTCACAATTCCATCCCTGTCATACCTGACACTCCCAATTCCACTCCTGTCCTACCTGACACTCCCAATACCACTCCTGTCCTACCTGACACTCACAAATCCATCCCTGTCATACCTGACACTCCTAATTCAACTCCTGTCATACCTGACACTCCCAATACCACTCCTGTCCTACCTGACACTCCCAATACCACTCCTGTCCTACCTGACACTCCCAATACCACTCCTGTCCTACCTGACACTCCCAATTCCACTCCTGTCCTACCTGACACTCCCAATACCACTCCTGTCCTACCTGACACTCCCAATACCACTCCTGTCCTACCTGACACTCCCAATACCACTCCTGTCCTACCTGACACTCCCAATACCACTCCTGTCCTACCTGACACTCCCAATACCACTCCTGTCCTACCTGATACTCCCAATACCACTCCTGTCCTACCTGACACTCCCAATACCACTCCTATTATACCTGACACTCCCAATACCACTCCTATTATACCTGACACTCCCAATACCACTCCTGTCATACCTGACACTCCCAATACCACTCCTGTCATACCTGACACTCCCAATACCACTCCTGTCATACCTGACACTCACAATTCCACTCCTGTCATACCTGACACTCACAATTCCATCCCTGTCATACCTGACACTCACAATTCCACTCCTGTCATACCTGACACTCCCAATACCACACCTGTCATACCTGACACTCCCAATACCACTCCTGTCATACCTGACACTCCCAATACCACTCCAGTCATACCTGACACTCCCAATTCCATCCCTGTCATACCTGACACTCCCAATTCCACTCCTGTCATACCTGACACTCCCAATACCACTCCTGTCATACCTGACGCTCCCAATACCACTCCTGTCATACCTGACGCTCCCAATACAACTCCTGTCATACCTGACGCTCCCAATACCACTCCTGTCATACCTGACGCTCCCAATACCACTCCTGTCATACCTGACGCTCCCAATAAAACTCCTGTCATACCTGACGCTCCCAATACAACTCCTGTCATACCTGACGCTCCCAATACCACTCCTGTCATACCTGACGCTCCCAATACCACTCCTGTCATACCTGACGCTCCCAATACCACTCCTGTCATACCTGACGCTCCCAATACCACTCCTGTCATACCTGACGCTCCCAATACCACTCCTGTCATACCTGACGCTCCCAATACAACTCCTGTCATACCTGACGCTCCCAATTCCACTCTTGTCATACCTGACGCTCCCAATACCACTCTTGTCATACCTGACACTCCCAATACCACTCCTGTCATACCTGACACTCCCAATACCACTCTTGTCATATCTGACACCCCCAATACCACTCCTGTCATACATTACACTCCCAATTCCACTCATATCCTACATGAACCAAAAACACTACAAAGTGATGTGGATGTTTTACTACAGGAGTATGATCATCTCTTTCACTGCATTAGCCGTGGTGGACGCTAAGCAGCGATCCCTCGCGGCCAATAGGGGCCGGGTATGCAAATTCCGTGATTGCACTGTTTGGCGTAAGGACACACTCTATGTCTTATGGAGCGACAGCAGTGAGCGAACGCAGGTGTCTAAAGACGCCCACTTTCCTTTCTTAACACACTTCATCTCCAGTAAGTGTATGATTAATCGGTAGCATCGAGAGCCATCGCACGCACTGCGATCACTGCAGGCTGAAATCCAACCAAGTGACATGTACAATGATGCTTCCATGCTAATTATGCACACCCATAAAACTGTTTTTACACCCAGACATGCCTGCGTTCGCAGCACCACTCCCCCATTCAAAAGCACCTTCCCCTGTTACCACCCACAAACGGCACATTCTGTCACTCAAAGTAGCGCTCAGTCTTTGTGCTACGAACGCACGATTCCCGATCGCAGTGACTGGCTCTCACACGCACACTGCGATGCATACGCATGCGCAGACGGGCGACAATTACCAATAGCGAGCGAGCGCAGCTTAGTGTCCGGGTCTGAATCAGGCCCTGTGTGTCAAGTGTTTCAGTGTCTTCAAGAAAGGAATTTAACACTGAATAAAGATAAATGTGTCTTTCTTCAACAGAAGCTCAAATTGTTAGGTCACATTTTCCCTCAAAATGGGGTGAGTCCTGATAGACAAAAAGTTCAGGCTATCGTGAATTCAAATTACCCCAGACTGACACTTAGGGAGCTCACAAAGAAAAATGCTAAATTGTTATGTTTGCAGGATAGTGTCAGAATGTCATATTACAACACTGCCTGGAAAACATAACTTATTGTGGATGCTAGTCCTGTGGGGCTGGGAGCTATCTTGACTCAGGTGAATACCCATGGGGATCATCATATTGTAGCATGTGTGAGTTGCAGTTTGACAGAGGTGGACAAACATTACGCCCAACCAGAAAGGAAGTTCTTGCAGCAGTCAGGAGTTGTGAGTGCTTTCATCTCTATTTATACAGCATTTTTACCATCCAGGCTGATCATCAAGCACCGGTGACAATTTTTGGAAATGCAAAATCCAAACAACCAGCTAGGATACAGCGATTGGGCTTATGCTTATAGGTATACAATTTCTCCATCATTCATAAGGCTGGCGCTGATAATCCTTCGGATTACATGTATAGACACCATTTGCCTTCTGACATCTCGCAGTTTACTTCAGTGGAGGAGTATGTGAACTTTATTATCAACAATTCAATTCCCGATTCACTTACTAGTGATAGCATTAAAGAGGCCTCTTCCTCAGTAAAGTTTTGGCAGCAGTAAAACACTGTATTATTTTCAATGATTGGCGTCTGGGAAAGTTTCTATTTTCAACTGATGAGGACTTTACAGCACTTCATAAACATGGTATAGAACTAACTGTGCATGATGATTCAATCATTCTCAGAGGTGACAAAATTGTCATTCCAGCTGTTTTGAGAAAGCGGGTAATTGACATTGCCTATATAAGTCATTTAGCAATTGTAAAGACCAAACATTTTTATGTGAAAAGGTATGGCTTCCCTCCATGAAGCAACATGTTGAATTGTAAATCTGAATCTGCATGACATACACCCTTCTTTCTACGCACACTAACAGTGAACCTTTACGGATGACTGCCCTACCTGACAATGTCTGGGAAAATGTTGTTGTTGACTTCTATGGCCCATTATACAATGGTAAATACATACTAGTGGCTGTGGATGAATATTCATGATATCGTATTCTTGAAATAATATCTTCAACATCTGCCACATCTGTCTTACCAGCGTTGGATAGAATCTTCATTACTTATGGGATTCCAGGAGCAATAAAGATAGATAATGGTCTGCCATTTCAAGGTGGTGATTTCAGCAAATTCATGAAACATTTTGGATTCAACATCGAAAATTTACTCCTCTGTGGCCACAAGTTATTGGTCTTGTTGAACATTTCATGCGTAATCTTGGAAAGCAAATAAAGATTTGTAAAGTATTCCAAATTCCAATTTAACAATCCTTAAATCAATTTCTCAGACAATATTGATAAGTGCCTCACTCCACATCAAATGTCCCTCCCCAGGCATTAATGTTTCAAAGAAAAGTGATCATATCCACTCTTCCGGAAATTCATTTGACTCCTTCATCTAAAGCTCATCAGGTTAGAAAGAAGGACTCTGCCAATAAACAAATGGCTAAACAATATGCAGACCGGAAAAGGAGAGGTATTGTTTCTGATTTACAAGAAGGAGATCGTGTTCTGGTGAAACAAAAAGTAGTACGCAAGGACATGACTGCTTTTCACCCAAGTCCATTGCCTATATAATGAAAAGGAATGGAACAATGATTCTTGCACGAAATGACAATCAAACAGTGATAAGGAATGTGTCCCATTTCAAGAAAATATTTCCATCTTTATCTTCTGATGGACCAAGTCAAGAGGAAGTTGTCACAGTACCTTTAGCATCCTCAGCATCAAGTGATCCTATCATGGTCTGTTTCTGTGAGTGAAGAATCACATATTCAGATGAAAAGAGTCATTAAACCTCCTGCTAGGCTTATTGAGCAGCTATGACTCTTAATTTATGGTTTGTAACTTGTTGTTCTAGAAGGTTTTCTAGTTTCATGTGTATTGGGTTAATGTTCATGCTCAGATGCCATTAATCTATTATTATGTTTAATTTCATAAATGCACTCCTTGGTTGAACGTAAATGAAATGTTATCTGTCTAGAAAAAAATTATATGAAAGGAAGGGGGAGATGTAGTATCTATATAGATAAACAGCATACTTGATGAGTCATTGCTATAAGGAAAAGTACATCAGAATATAACACCACTCAGCTCCTAACTATCATGTTACATGCTGTGTTTCAAAAATTATAGTTAGGAGCTGATTGATTGGTAGTTTATCACTTTCCAGAGTTTAGTACATCTGCCCCATTGTTTTAATATTGTTAATAATGGATGACTGTGTGGCCATCTTAGCGGCTACTAATCATCTCATGATGATGGGCCTAATTTTATATGAAGGCCTAGAGCTGTAATCCAAACTGCCTCATTATTTATTTATTACCAGTTATTTATATGGCGCACACATATTACGCAGCGCTTTACAGAGCATATTTGGCCATTCACATCAGTCTCTGCCCCAGTGGAGCCTACAATCTATATTCCCTAGCACATACACACGCACACACACATACAAACTAGGGTTAATTTTTGTTGGGAGCCAATTAACCTACCAGTATATTTTTGGAGTGTGGGAGGAAACCGGAGTACCTGAAGGAAACCCACGCAATCACAGGGAGAATATACAAACTTCGCACAGTTAGGGCCGTCGTGGGAATCAAACTCACGACCTCAATGCTGTGAGACAGTAATGCTAACAATTATACCAACTGGCTCTGTCCAGTTAGCACTTGAAAATCCTTAATTTTTGCACCAGTGCCTGTTGATGGTGCACCCAGCTTTCATAAAGGTGAATGCGTCCGCCCTGCAGTCATGGACAGCCTCTGCACACTAAAAATGCCGAAAGGCAAAACAATCTGCGGAGTAGTATAAATGTTAGATTAAGTCCATCTTCCTACCCCTTTAATACCAATCCTATCAAGTCAGTACTTTTTGAATTTTTCACCTAAAATGATGCTTTATCTTTATTTATGTTTTATATAATTTGTGATTGTTAGAGGACAATGTGATTATTTTATTATGTTTCACTGTTGTGTGCATGGGAAGATTTGTATGACCTCTGTCAGAGTGCTCCTATAAATAATATGATCTATTTTGTGGAGAAGTACATTTGCAACAATATTCACCCATTGTAAGAACACATTGCCTAGATACTGTGGACCTGATTCATCATGGATTGCAACTGCAACATTGTACGCAGATCGGCGATGGTGCGTACTGCGCATGCATATGCACCGCAGGTGCGCGTGCGTGAGTTAGCATTGTGATCACACTGCAATCACTCATGCTGCAAGAAAGCCATCGCAGAGTGAGTGACGGGAGGTCAGCATTTGGGGTGGTGACGAGAGAGTGGTTGGAGAAACGCAGGCATGCCGATCCGTTTGAACGCCTTTGCATGGGCTACTGTGACAGCATACGCAGTTTGAGTACTCACTACAAGTACAACTAGGTTAGCAATTTCTGACTAAGGTCAGGGCTGCTGTAATTCTGCATGAGGGGCTGATGTTATCAATGTTACCGATGTATACGCAGGACTGCAATTTATTACAGATGTGAGATAGCGGTAGTGTGCATCTCTATGTTGGCTGTGCGTTTGCACTCATTAGCATATTTTTGCAGCAGACCTCCATGCATAATCGCAGCTGCGATCGCAGTAGCGATCCATAGTGAATCAGGCCATGTATCCAGCTAGACACTTTTTCATCTTTTGGCCATATCTAATTGACCATCAGTGATGGAGAGTCCCAGGGGAACCCCAACTTTATTGAGCTATATATGGCGTACGGTGAGATCAATGACTTGGAAGGCACACATGTATAAAATATCAAATCTATGGAGCATGACAGAGAGTACGATAAGGGAGGGAGTATAGCAGGGGAGGCTAGATGTAGATACACACACACACACACACACACACACACACACACACACACACACACACACACACACCATTTAAACTGAGGCTGGAAGAACAATCTTGTATATAATAAGCACTGCACAGGGCATTTTAGTTATGTTCTGGGAATCCTCTTTCCTACTCCAGGAAGAAACACTTACCTGGTCATCAGGTGAGTTTAGGTGAGTACCAATGGCAGATTTTATCAGTGCCCCCCCCCTCCAGTAAAATCTGCCACCCCTAGAGATACAGTGAGTCTACTCTGGCACTGGCAATTACTGTTTAATCACAGCCAGACTGGCTGTCTCAACAGAGGTGTTTTCTCCCCCTGGTACTGCCAGTCTGGATCGCGATTCATAAAGAGAGCCAGGGCCATAACAGGACTTAACAGCGGCATGTGCCAGACATGCCCCCTTTGCGCAATGATGTCATCATATCGCATATAGAGGATGCCATCCCAGGCACCCTGCTAGCCAGAAGCAAGGGCCGTGGTACAGTAAGCGGCACCAGTTGCACACCTCTAGTTACGGCCCTGGAGAGAGCGCTTCCAGTGGGAAGCCTCCTCCTGCTTCTCCCCCAGCTGATGCAGCTTCTGGGGGCTGCAGCTGATGTGCTAAGTAATGTGCTTTTATTTTTAGCTTTGCCAACAGAATTAGCTACAGCTAGTCCACATTCATCAGGGATTGAGTGATTTCTGTAGCTCCTCCTCCAGAGAAGACAAAATATAATTTTCCCTCAGTGGGCACCACATGTGCTAGCTTAAATGGATACACATGAAATTGAGCCAGTTGTATAGGTAAATGCAATCACAGACTGAGCCATTAGGCAAAATCACTTGTACTTTTTTCTACGATATTTAAATAGATTTGGATGGAACAATGTAAATACATGCCAAATAACATCTTCGATTTGCTCTGTATATTATTTTACTATTACCCCCCTTGAGAATCAAGACAGCAGGGTTGTGATGCCCAGCGTCACTTCCATTCAGGAAATACTCAGGCTTTACGTAGGGCCTGATTCAGAGATACTCTCACGGATCGCAGTTGCTAAAGTACACTAATGCCTCCAAAGCATAGCTGAGCATAGGGACGCCCATTGCTGCCTTCTCATATTCATATGACGATGTGCAACGGCGTAAACATCAGTACTATCGACGCACATCAGGCAGTTACGCAGCATGTGAGTCAAGTCTGACCAGCCGCAAACACTGCAGCACTCCTGACACGCAGAGAGCTCTCATGATGTTAAGGAGATCGCAATGGCTAATTTATACACGCCCATGAAACGGCATTTCAACAGTCAGTCACACCTGTGTTTTTCTAACTATCCCCCAGTTACCACCACCAAATGCTAACTACCTGTCAATCACTTTGCAAGTGGTTCCTTTATACAAGAGTAATAGCAATACAATCGCTCATTCTGCGAAAAATATTGCCATTGCGTCCGTCTCTGAATCAGGCCTATAATCCCTCTTTAGACTGTGGGCCTGATTCAGACCTGCTCGCAAGCGCATAGCGCTCGCAAGCCGGTCGATGGTGGCCCAGTGCGCACGTGCGAGCCCCGGAGCGAGCGCAAAAAGCAGTCGCTCCGTGGCTCACTACAAAAGGGGCGGCTGTTGATGTTGATCGACAGCTCGCCCCGTTTTGTAGGCATGGCGGGGAGTGGCTTCACAAACGGAGGCGTTCCCACGCAAACGCCTGCCGTTTGTGGGCGGCCCCACTGACATCACCAGTGATGTCAGTGGGAGAGCTTCCGGCTCTATTAGAGCCAGAAGCTCTCTGGGGCTTGCGGCCACGAGACCCTACCACAAGGGTCTCGTCACAAGCCCGATGGTTTTGACCATCGTGACCATCATCCTGGCCACTCGCAATAGCTGTGGGTGGTCACCCACAGCTATGCGAGCTGCCAGGAGGCCACTCCAAAAATAAACGCCCTGATTCAGAGTGAGCGCTCATTCAGAGCGTCCGGCTCTGAATCAGGGCCAGTGTTTGTATATCTCAGTGCATTAAATTGTCAGTCATTGTCAGTGTGCATTATATTTATTTGCATCCCTCAGTTACACATAGTAAGTACTTTGCAGCCATAATTTAAAACAAGTAATTGTTTATTTAGTTTTCTTTACATTTAAATTACTGATAAAATGACTCATTTCTTTAGTCTAAATAACGTACATGAAAAAAATGTTCACAAAATCCCCTGTCTCATCCATCTCACTGTAATCACTGTGTCTAATTTTACAGTGCATGCAGAGAATTGTAGCTTATTACTGAGCTGATATAAAGACTCTATCGCTTGCGTTGGATATCCACTGGGCGGAGGTGGTATACACATGGGAGACACAAGTTCCTTTCATCTATCTAGCTCTTGTTAGAAAACAAGTGGGGGAGGTCTCTGATGGCATGCATAGCTCTCCTATTTTGTACTTCTGATAACATAACTGCATTGTCAATAACCATTAGCCTTATAAGAACATACAGTTATTCAACCCCCTTAAAAGGCAACATATATGCTGTAATAAATACTACACACACACAGATTGTTCCAGATTGTATTGTTACTGCGAACCAGTAGGCTCATAAAGTAAATTTTCAAACTTATAATTCAGATGAGAATGGCCAAAATGGTCCAAGCCGACAGGAAGATCACAGTATCATATAACCAGGCACTACAACAGTAGTATGCAGAATAGCATCTCTGAACGCACAGAAAGCAGAAATTTTAACTGGATGGGCTACAGCTGAAAACTGTCAGCTAAGAACAGGAAACTGAGGCTGCAGTGGGCACAGGACATTTGTATATTGGAAAAACATTGCTTTGTCTGACCAATCTAGGTTTCTGCTGCTAAATGTAGATGGTATTTTGATTTTTTTTAAAAATCTGAATCCATGAATCCATCCGGCTTTGTGTCCACGATTCAGCCTGGTGGTAGTAATGTAATGGCGTGGGGAATGTTTTCGTGTCACATTAGTTCCCAAAATAACAACTGAGAATCATTAAAATGCCACAGCCATTGTGAGTATCACTGCTGACCATGTACATATCTTTATGCCCACAATCGCCCATCTCCTCCTTTCTACTTCCAGCAGGATAATGTGCCGTAACATAAAGTACACAGCATCTCAAGCAAGATCTACAAACATGACATTGTACTCCAGTTGCCTCCACAGTCACTAGATCTCAAACTAAAGGTGCCCATACATCTGCGATGGATCGTCGAGATGCAGGGATACAACTGGAAATTTCCGATCACCCATCGGAAATTTCAGATGGCCCACCATCGATGTTTAGCTATCCGTCGCCGGATCGCTGACATTTGGCATGTTAAATGTCCCCGCTTTGACGATAGCGATCATTTGTTGATCGCTATCGTCAAATCACCAAAATCCAACATGTTGGATTTCTGCGATCTTGCAATGCCGGGTTGCAGCATCGCAGGATCGCGGAAATCCGTCGCAGATGTATGGGGCCCATAAGAGATCAGCTTTGGGACAGGTTAGAACAGGAGATTGCAGCATGAATGTGCATCTAACAAATCTGCAGCAACTGTGTGATGCTATCATGTCAGCATGGATCAGAAACAAAACAGGATGCGGTTATAATCCCGACCGCTGGGATTCCGGCGTTCAGAATGCCAATGCCGTAATCACGACACTTATCAGAATACCGGTGCTGGCATCCCGACCTCTGGGATCCCGAAGGTAGTACTGGGGTTAGAGGGAGTGTTAGGGGTTAGGGTTAGGCACTAGGGGGAGGGTTAATTTTAGGTCGTCAGTGGGGGAGGTTAGGTTTAGGCTGCTGGAGGGTTAGGTTTAGGCACTAGGAGGGAGGTTAGGTTTAGGCTGCGGGGAGGAAGGTTCAGGGTTAGGAGTAGGGTTAGACTTACTTACAGTACCTCGAGGCGTCGGGATTGTAACCTGGTCGGGATGCTGGCATTGGGATTCTGACCACCGGGACCCCGAGCATCGGCATCCCATACTCATCCCAAAAAAACACCTTGCTGAATCCATGCACAGATTTCAGACTGTCCTGGGTGCAATGGGGTGTCCTACTTGATCCATGTACCTATCAAAATGATCACTAAGGGGCTGATTAAGAGATGCATGCCATTTGGACGAATCTGTGTGGATGCACTGACCTATACACCTGCCTTTCAAAGTAGCTGTCATCACTATCAGCACACATTTGAATTGACCCTGTCCTTAGTGCAAGAGATCCTTGTGAAATCATACTGATCTCTGCTTCTGCTCACCTCTGACTAGCTCTGAATTACACCTGTTTAGTTCTAAGTGTAAAATGGACTTGCATGCAGCTCTGAATACACTCTATCTATCTATCTATCTATCTACACACATCTGAAGATTTCAATATAAGTATGCAACTGTTTATATTGATGATTTAAATATTTATATAAATATACCATATATATATACTATATACAGTACATATACTGTGTATATATATATATATATATATTAGTATATAGAAGTACAGGTTATTTGACCCAGCATATGCCGGGTCACCCCGGTCTGTGTCATTCCGCCCTCCACTCTGTCTGGCTCTGCCCCCCACTCTGTCATGACTCTCTCCACCGCCGCTCCTTTCCGACTGCCGGGGACTGCTGTGGTGGCGGTCCGCAACAGATGTCAAGCTCACAGTGAACATGCACAGAGTGTTTCCAGCACAGCGTGTCAGTGTTTAAACCAGAGAAGGGCAGCAGTGAATTTGCATAACTATGTCAATGCACAACATACATGCAGGAGCTACACCCATGGACATTTGAAATGGAAATGCAATTAAACTGTGAAAGTTTGTTTAACGTTACAGTTGATCCAGTTGACAGCCAAAACCCAGATGATATAGAGAGAGCCATGGGAACAGTTAGCTTAAGTGTATTCTATCACATATGGGAAAGTGCCAGCAAAAGACATGTGGACAGCACTGATGGTAGCGTATAAGGATGGCGGTCTGATGAGAAAAATTGATCTGAGGCATGTATTGTATAATACCAAGTTATGAGAATGCACACGTATGAGTGACTACATTGATAAAATGATGTCAATAACCCAGCAGTTAATGTCTGTAATAGTCCAGGTAGATGACGAAGAAATCACCATGGCAATGCTACTTAATGCCTCAATTTGACTTTCTGGCAGTGGCTTTAGAAGCAAACACAGCCAAGCTAACTAAAGAAATTGTCAGGACAAAACTGCTACAGCTCCAAGAACGTGTGATACAGTAGTTGAGTTAATTGCTGAGAATAGTAAATTAGTATCAACATACTGCAACAGGGAGTCACTGTGCTCAACAGATAGCCATTCAAATGTAATTAATCAGAGGTCTGCTCTCTATTAAGTGAAACTCTGAAGCTCAAGTGTACTATTAAATTATAACTTTACTATTGTTGCATATAAATAACATTGTATACAAAACACATATATATATAATAACTAAAAGTAACACTAAAAAGCTTTAACAATGTTGCTGCTCCTGGATTAAAATCATGCACACTTTCTAAATTAAGTCTAGAATTGACAAAAAAAAAAGGGAATATGACCATAAATATCGAAGTGTTCAGGCTGGCAATAGAATATATTGAACTTTTGTATGAATTATGGATAATACCACCCAAATAAGCGCACTAGCTCCTTCCACAATCCTTGATGTTATTTCATGTGTACCTTCTGTATCTGTTTGTGTCCATCTCCTGGTAATCGGAATGATCTCTGTAAACTCACTGCACCGGAATGCCCAAGCCAATGTTGGTGTTCCAGCAGCAATGGTAGGACATTAATCAGCGCCCAATTTGTTACAGAGTGTAGGGCATTTAACTCTCCAATAGGTCACTGTGCAATCTCTAGTCAAAATGTGCTATTTAGAGCAGTGGGGTACTCGGTTCCTGCTGTAAGCCCATGGCAGTAGAGTGGTATAAAGTTTGAAAGTGTACCACATCCAAACCAACAGACTTGTTGTTATTTGATGTGAATCTTCTGTATGTATTCGTGTCCATCAGCTGGAGACATATCTGAACAATAGCCTACCAGCATACACATCCAACCACAGACAAGAACGTTTGCGAAAACCACCAAGGAGGAAATTTTGTGCTCAGATATCCTCAAGATATCCAAGAGGCAAAATCAAGAAATGACTAGTGTGAATGGAAATCAGTGATGGACAAGGAGATGAAGTTATGTAATGACAACAGTCAGGAGTTTATAAAAAAGGAACTGTTAATGTGGTTCACATGGTCAGCAAAATAGTTATGGTGGTGTTAGTGGGGGTGCCGGTGCTCAGGATCTCGGCGGTCAGAATCCTGATGTCGGCATACCGACAGGGTTAGGGTACCAACACCTGTCGGTAAGTATCCTAACCGTATCCTTAGCCCTTCCTCCCCGCACCCTAAACCTGAACCCTCCCCGTCTAGTGCCTAACCCTCCCACTATAAAGCCTAAGCCTCCTCCTAGTGCCTAACCCTGACCTCTGACCCTAACCTTCTCCTTAACCCCACAACTTACCGTTGGTATACTGGTGCTGGGATTCTGACTTGTGTCGAGATTCCAGTGCCGGCATTCTGAGCACTGGCATCCCGACAGCTGGGATTTCAACTACATCCTTCCTGCTGATGTCTTTACATCCCGACAGCTGGGATTTCAACTACATCCCTCCTGCTGATGTATGTCCTTACCAAGAAATGTGGACTAGACTCACTTAAAATGTTTATATATTCCTCGAACATTAAGTATTTTACAGGTTGCTGCATTAATGCTGAATGTAAAAAAAATGTTTGTGTACCTAGCTTTTCAACTTATATACTATTTGTAAGAATTAAATACTGTTCCATGCATTAGGGAGTGCAGTAGCTACTGGATTCAGCTCCTGTTTAGTAAAATACTTTAATAGTGGAAACACTTGCAGTATGAGGAGGCTACATACATTTGTGCCAAACCTATTGCCCGATGAATTTTGCAGAGCCGTACAGTATCTGCAAAGCTGTGTGTACCAACAACACTCTATCATTGTACAGCTACTGCTCTAGGAACTACTCTGATATGCTCTCTACCTTCTGTCCTCTTCAATTGCCTGAGGCTGAACCTTTACTAATCTAATCAGCTCTCTCCATCTCAAAGAGACAACATGGATATAGTGTAAACACGTTTTATCATGATACAGTGCAACATGCAATGTCAAAAGACATTGAGGCTATTTATTAACAAAGTGCAAATGTGGAGTAACTCATGTCAAGCGATCAGCATCAGATTGTACCTACTGTAGTCAGCATACTGTACATTTGCTTTTTCCTAGAAAATAATCCTCATAGTATAGTTCCTAATATGTAGTTACTGTTAATGTGCATTTTCTTGAAGGTATGGTTTAAAAACAACTGCACCAAAATATTACTACAGTACATACATTTTAGAACACTGACATTTGTGGGCCTGTCATCTGTAGTACATGTCTTGCGCCTTACTGTTATAATTAAAATACTGTTTGCTTTTTTCCTCCCTGACAAACGAGTCAATAATGCCAGTTTAGTTACAATGTATTGATAGCAAAATGTCACCTATCAAATTGGTAAAATTTGATTGCTGGTCATGCTGGGATCTATAATTTTAAATAGCTGTAGAATACTCCTACTCTGGTATTCAGTTTGATGTTAAGCTGTTGAGAAGATAGTAAATATATTATCTTTATTAAATTAACCTTGCTATGGTGAGCAGGTAAGATTTTGACTTGGTGTCAGAAAGGTTCTTTTTAAATGAATTACACTATTGCTTTCTCAGTTCTGCTTTTTTGGTCGACTCCAAGGATTTATCTTTGTTTGGCTATGTTTGCTGATGCCTTCCCTCCTGAATCACACTTGCAAACACGATTGCACACACCATCGCACAATTCAGTCAAACGTGATACTTAGTAATACTCGGCCAGGCACGATTCTTAGTAAATTTACCCCTTACTGAGCAGAGCCCCACATCTTAAGAATCAGCTTTGGGCTCAACAAGCAGAGGGGTAATGCCAGAGCCAGGGGACACATTTGATGGAGTCATCCCGGCCAACGCATCAACCCCCCCCAAATAGTCATCCCAGTTCAGGGATTCTTCTGGAAGTGGGCACCCCCTCAATAAAGTGGTATCCTCTCCTGAGTATACCCCAGGCCTGGGCTGAAGCCCGTGGCTATCTCCTGCACCCCTGTATGTCAAGAATAGATTTTAACTAATATTGCCGTTTACAGTAGGACTACAAGTCTCAGTAAGCCTGCCTCGCTTGCTGGCACTTGGAGAACCTTGAGTGCCAGCAAGCCCGGGCATTAGGGCGTGGGTTTCCTCCGGGTACTCCGGTTTCCTCCCACACTCCAAAAATATACTGGTAGGTTAATTGGCTCCAAAACATAAAATTAACCCTAGTGTGTATGTGTGTGCGCATGTGATAGGGAACATAGATTGTAAGCTCCACTGGGGCAGGGACTGATGTGAATGGCCAACTATCCAACTATTCTCTGTAAAGCGCTGCGGAATATGTGTGCGCTATATAAATAACTGGTAATAATAATAATAATAATAATAATAATAATAATAATTAGGGACCTCCTGCTACCTATAGTCCCCATGTAAAAGATATATTAAAATAATGACCATACACACACAAATGTTTTATTATTTTATTAAACATTCACTCACACCCACTCACACTACATACATTCACTCACACCCACTCACACTACATACTTACCTACTCCCTGACACCGGTCGGCCTTCTTCTACAGTAGCATCCTGGCTGGTGTGAAAATAAAAAAATGATCCATGGTGACATAGAAGAGCTATGTGTATATACATATAGCTCTTCTCCCAAAAGTGATGGAACCCACGTGTTCCTTCATTTATATGGCTGTGAGCCAATCAGCGCCCGCTACCATGGCAACAGGCAGCTGATTGGCTGTGAGTGGTCTGTCCTACACAATCAACGGCCAGTCTGCTGATTGGCCAAGAGACAAACCCTTCTATTTTGTCCTGAGTTTTCTTCATTTATGATCGTGTTAGCAAACACGATACTTGGTAAATGCCCGAGTTGCATTCCTGTCTATGGAAAGTACTTGCAATTCTGGCCGATGGTGTATTTACTTCTATTTGTGTTTTTACCTGTGTTTTTCAGAGAGATTTTGTCACCCATGTTTATCTTTACAAAATATTTTTGTTTGAAAACTTGCCCGTAAATGGCATCTCATGGGCCCCATACATTAGCAACGGATTGCCGCGATCCCGCTATGCTGCAATCCGGCATCGCAGGATCGCAGAAATCCAACATGTTTGATTTCGGCAATTTGACGATCACGATCAAAAAATGATCGCAATTGTCAAATCGCGGACATTTTTACATGTGAAATGTCTGCAATCTGGCGACGGATCTCAGAACATCGATGGTTGGAGGTCAGCGTTTCCACTCAGCATTTCCCATCACATCGCCGGATCGTGACAAACAATCGCTGATGTATGGGCACCTTCAGTCAGATGCGATTTTTAGTGAATTTATCTTTAAGAGGATGTAGAAGGCTTTGCTTTCAAGTAGAGATAGTACTAGCTAATGTACTTATGTACACCTATCTTCACATTGCACCCTGAACGTCGCAGCCTGATTGACAGGTTGCGGCCGTTTATGGGCAGGGAATGGGCGGTGTTGGGGACAGTTCCAAAAACAGTGGCATTTTGTGTGAACTCCAAGGCCAGGGTCAGTGTCTTCTGATGCAGACTTCCTGGCCCCGGCTGAGCAGTTCTGGCAGCCAGTTATGAGTAAGCTTAGGCTTACTTATATGGCCTGTGCTGCACATATTGCAACCGATGGTTGTGATGTTAAACCGATCCTGCATCTTCGTAAGCAAGCATCAGATCTGAGATGTTGGCTGGCGGTGTCTTTTTCATTCAGACGCCTCCTGCAGCATTATCATAAATGCATGCAGCAGCTGTGTCCAGAGATGCAGCTGCTGTGTGCAAAATGTACAACTCTGAATTTGGCCCTTAGTACATTATTAGCTACTTAGGGCCTCATTTTGAGATGTATGTAAGTTCGATATTTATGTATATACCGCCAATGTTTGCAGATCTGCACAAACGCAGGAGCTGCAGTGCAAATATGCAGATCTGTTTCTGCAATGTCGCTCACAATGCCCCAAAAGATGAGGCATGATTGACAGGCTGTTGGGATTTGGGGACAGCAATGGGCAGCATGTTGGCCTCATTTTCTGGGTGCTCTGAAGCCAGTGCTGCATCCTTGGATGCAGCTCCCCTGCCCCGGCAGCGTGATTGCACTAGACATCCTGAGTAATCTGAGGGTTACTTAGATGTCCAATGGTCATGCAGTTGATACAATGCTGAATCTTTGAACATAGAGTGCATCACTACAGCCTGCAGTGGGCGTCTTTTTGCACAAGATGCATCCCACGGCTTTTGCATATTATAGCACAGCTGCTGTGTATAAAGACCGATATGTTATAGCATACATCTGTGAATCAGGCCCTTAGTACTCCATTAGCTACTTAGTACACTGTTAGCAAATTAAGACACAAATTTTGGAAATACGTACTTGAGCACGGGAATTGCTAGCTGTCAGGAGTGTCTAAGGTACAGTATGCCAGGTGTCTCACGCCATATGGAGCAAAAGGGATAGGTATATAAGGACACATCTGTAGAATGGATTGTTCTAGATCTACTGTACAACTATTCCCCGTTCGTTGATTAAATCTTTTCTTATTTTAATCTATATAATATTATTATTATTATTATTATTATTATGAGGAAGAAATAGCAAGCACTGGGGCCATGGTTCAATTCTGGACATGGTTCTATCTATGAGGAGTTTGGGCCTGATTCAGAGGCAAACGCTATTTACGTACGCTCGCTCTGAATCAGGGCGTCCCTATTTTTTTTAATCCGGCCTCCAGGCCGCTCGCACAGCTGTGGGTGACCACCCACAGTTGTGCGAGCGGCCTGGCGATGGTCACGATGAACGCGACCATCAGCATTGCGAGGAGACCCTTGTGGTAGGGTCTCTGCACTTGCAATGCCAAGTGGACTTCCAGCTCTAATAGAGCTGGAAGTCCACTACTGACATCACGAGTTATGTCAGTAGGGCCGCCCACAAATGGCAGGTGTTCCTTCGGGAATGCCTCCGTTTGTTCAGCCACCCCCCCCTACCCGCCTACAAAACGGGGCGAGCTGTCGATCAACATCGTCAGCCGCCCCGTTTTGCTGCGAGCTCTGGAGCGAGTGAAGGTCTCACTCGCTACGGGGCTCACGCCGTGCGTGCGCACTGGGCCAACATCGACCTGCTTGCGAGTGCAATGCGCTTGCAAGCGGGTCTGAATCAGGCCCTTTGTATGTACATCTCTTATATGCATGAGCTTTCTCTGTGTAAATATCTAAGCGCTATATAAAAAGCAGTTAATACTAATAATAATATTTGTAAGATGTGTCCAAATGAGCATAAGCATACAGAATTCTTGTGTGTTTACACAGCACACATTTGCATACTTTATGTTAAGCAAACTGGCGTACGCCCATCTTAGCATCAACCCCATAATCTACAGTTATGTCATTTTTTTATATAGTCTGAACATTTCAGGAATAAGTGGTAAACATCAATAAGAAATATAAATGAGGTGCGGTGAATTAGAGAGAGGATGTGAAATTATAGACAGGTGAAAAGCTGGTTTGATTGTCTCCATGACTACAACCACTTCACATCTGAAGAGAAGAGAAGTTGGTGAAGGGTGTGCGGCTGGCGTCTTGTTATGAAGAGAGCTGAGCAAATATCATACATGGCTCAGAAGTTAGGAGACACGGGTCGGAAAAAAAATGTTATTCTGTGGTGTAACAAAAGAACGATGTTTCAGGCAAACATCAAAGTATGTCCTATTTGTTTGAAGAGCAAATAAAGTAGAATGTTAAAGGCATTGCTTTCCAGTAGAGATGGCTCTAGCTAATGCAGGAAAGGAATGTTATGTTGATACAATTGTTTCTTCAGGGTACCCAACTGCCCCCATTCATTGATCTATTCTTTTATTGGTTTATACTCTATTATTATTCTTTTTGGGTTGCCAGTATGTAAACATACAGTAACCCTTGCCAGTATGTAAACATACTGCAAGGGTTAATGCAATCTGAATCAGTGCAAATAAAAACAGTATTTGTTTTGTGTGTTATTAATAGGGATGATAATGCATCCTATTCATGGGACTACAGCATTTTCCAATATTGGGCCGTATTCAATTAGCAGCAAAAAGCCGTTTTCTGTGAAAAGTTTTGCTGGTGACGTCATTTCGCCAGTGGAAATTTATCCCCATATTCAATTGTGGTGACTTTTCTCCGGTGCGAAAACGCAATGCAATGTACACGGCGGAAAAGTTTTGCCTATGAATAGCTGTCGAAAGGTGGGGAAACCACCCTGCACCCTTAGGACAGGTCGCCAAAGGTAAACTGTGTCAAAAAAATCCTAAAAAAATTAAAAGAACACCCCAAAAATTTACTTTGAAAAAGGGGGCGAAAAACTACAAAGTTATGGGACAAACTTCAAAACTAGCGAAATAAACTTTGGGGGGTCTGCAAGCATGGGGGAGGTTTTCTTTATTGCAGGTGCTTGCTGAAGGTGCATTCTTCACGTTATTTAAAACCTCACTTTTGTGATTTTTAACCATGCTTGCACCCATTTTCATGTACCCCAAATTTGCTGGGATTAGTTATTTTCATAAAAAAAACCTGCTAAATGCTGTTCTTCACCATTTGTGCAAAGACGCTATTTAGCAGCTAATGAGAGCATTTAAGTACCCCAAATACCTTCAGCAGGGCTATTTGGGAGCCCCTACCATGATCCCCAATGTTAGTAGATCTTTTGGGGGGTGTCAGGCTGATTTCCCCAAATCTGACAGCACTTTTCGACTGTTTGCGTTTTGCCGGGTGCCGTTTTCACTGATTTGTAATTGAATATGGGGATAAGTGGGGACACGCGCGATACTTTTTCAAATGGAAAACCTGCGATGTCTGCGAAAAGTCCGGAATGCGAAAAGTACGGGACTTTTCGCGTCTAATTGAATATACCCCATTGTTTTACCTAGCCTTACTAATTGGGTGCTAGCCTTGGAGAAGAAAGCATCTCTTAAGGCTCATACACACTAGACAATGTGTGTATAAGCCGATTTCGGCAGCAGCGGGCCCAGCGAGGGTGCCGACATCGGCAAAAATATACACACTTGCCGATGTCGTCTACAACGAACGACGAATGGCGGAAGTGGGGGGGCATGGCATCGTTAATGATATCCCCAGATTTGAGTGCATGTACAGCCGACTGGGGATATCTTTAACGACCCACGGGAGCGCAAATCGTTGATCGTTCAGGGCATACACACTGGACTATATGAACAATATCGTTATCGTTCACTTTTATCACCCAGTGTGTACGGCCCTTTAGGGGAAATAATTCTACACATACCGTTGGTACTCTATAGGCAACATATTTCCTTTGATTAAGTTTGGAAACATGGGTGTATAATAATATATGCATTCCTTGTAATATGTTTTAGAATTTCTATCAATAAAATAAAGTTTTTGAAACATTGCGGAACATGTGCTAAACTAAAATTTGCCTTTTAGAAAAAAACATCAACCCATCCTAACCCATCACTTGCCCCTTCTTTTTATCTCCTACATATCTACAGTCAGGTCCATAAATATTGGGACACTGACAGAATTTTCATATTTTGGCCTCTATTCACCACCACAATGGCTTTGAGATGAAACAAACAAGATGTGCTTTAACTGCAGACTTTCAGATTTAATTTGAGGGTAATTACATCCAAATCAGGTGAACGGTGTTAGGAATTACAATGGTCTCTATATGTGCCTCCCACTTTTTAAGGGGCCAAAAGTAATGGGACTATCAACTGTGTTTTTCTATACCTGATGCAGAATAGTATTTAGGAGTATATTTTCCAGAAAATAACTTATCACAGCAAATTTGGGGTACTTGAAAATGGGGGTCAGCATATTTAAAGTTGAAAAAGTGAAGTTGTAAAGATCGTGAAAAATCCACCTGCCGCAAATGCCTGCAATCAAAAAAACACCTGGGGCATACTTGGGGACCCCCCCCAGAGTCAAGTTCGCTAGTTTTTAAGTTTGTACCCCAACATTTTTTTTTTTTGCCCCCACTTTCAAAGTAAATTTTTGGGATGTCTTTAAGGTTTTTTTTTTTTTTTGACACAGATTACCTTTGGGGGACTGTCTGAAGGCTGCACAGGGATTCCCGTAACTTTGCACCCCAAAACCCCAATTCTGCACTTTTTTCTACCTGCCATTCATAGGCAATACTTTACCGCCTATTACATTGCATTGACTTTCCGCCTAGGCGGAAAGTCTTTCAAATTGAATACGAGGTAAAACCAAAACAGGCGATAATGACGTAATCGGCGGTAAATTAACGCGGATCTGGACTTAATGCTTCAAATTGAATACGGACCTTAGTTGCATAAAGAAAATAGTGAGTACACAAATATGATTGCAGAGCAATAAAGACCAGGCTTAGATTGTGAAAATCTTTTGTCTTTGTTAATTTAATTAAAAACAAAATAGTTAGATCCTCTTAAGCTAATTGAAATAGTAAAAATATTTATAGATGTGCAAGAGAGAATAGAAAATGATTTAAAAGCTATTTTCTGCTGCCTCTTTATACCACTATGGGGCTGACTCATCAACGGACACTTCAGCGGCCGCTTTTCTGTACAGCTCTGGCAGCCTACTAGCTTATGCGATATTCCACCCGTGTATGCCCAACATCTATGCTTCTGCACGTAGAATGCCGTACCGCCACTGTGTTTCCATCTGCAACCGCCATCATTAGTATGTGGACATGCACCCACTCCAGCTGGGTGCAAAAGATCTATCTGAAACAAGTGTCCCATCTCCGTCCTCACACTACTGAATTAGATTTATATGCCCATGACGCTCCTACTAGTTGGAAACACTTCTGTGTGTCTGGATGGCCACCCAGTAATGCTCATATTGCAGAAAGAGTAAACTGATTAGTCCGCACCTGCGATCTCTGTCCACGTGCGTATGCCCAGTCACTGCTCTATTTCTATGGGACATGCGCAGTATGCTAAATTTCGCCAGATGCATCCGCAAACCCACTTGTATCGGATTCAGAATCTGGTTATATATGTTTAATATTTATATGTGTTTAACATCTTGAATGATTAGCATCTACTTCTCCAGATGTTTGATATTTTTTTCTTTACTTTATATCCTGAGCTTCTATTTTACGCTCTATTTCTAGGGTAGTGGGTGGAACTGACCCCAAAATGCTTTGCAAGTTTTGGATCTGGTTGGAAACGTAACTAGTGTATTTCATTTTGTTTTTTTTATGATGAGTTTTATGATGTATTTTTATGATGTATTTATCAATTATTTATGGGAAGTGGGTATTTATTTCATATGCGGGTATATATTGTTATTTGCACAGTGAAGATTTATAATGGGAAGCGGTGATCTGGACGCTTTGTGCGTTCCACCAGTTGGAACGCAGACATAATCTGCTGCCTAGTTATATAGTAACAGCAGAGATTGCACAGTGAAGATTCATAATTGAAAGTGGTGATTTGGACGCTTTATGCGTTCCACGAGCTGGAACGCAAACATAATCCGCTGCCGAGTAACACATTGCCAGCGGAGCAGATGCAGCGTCACTTCCGGACACTGTGATCGGAGGCGGCGTGCGTTCCATTGAATGGAGTGCACGCGCAGGACGCCAGACGCCTTCGTAGGTGGCTTTACTGATGCGGAGATGATGTTAACATACATCATCTCCGCTGAGTGCTATAGGAAGCCAACCGGAAGTGGTATGCGTTCCAGCCAATAGAACGCAAACCGCTAAATGATATTTGTATGGTAATAACTACATAGACCTGGGGAGAATGAAATCTTATTTTAGGAGGTGAGACATAGTTGGACTATAGTTGGTGATTGTGCCCCTATGGGAGTAGAATATGATCATTGAGAGATGGACCAATAGGGAGACACCTTAGGGTATTTAAGGAAGTAGTATATGGTGGTCAACACACACCTTGAAAAAGGCTCTATATGAGCAGAAATGCGTTGGTGAGAAAGGAGCTGCATTGAGAACACCCGGAATAAGGGCTAGAGGACGAACCACTGCTGTATAGACATCAGGGGGATCACACGAACCCATCCCGGGAGGTGACTGTTTATATCCCTGTACATGCTATTTTGGGTGTGAATTGTCCTACACCCCTATATATCTGGTACGCAGCCATCTTTATGTGTTTTATGGATGTTTTTATGTTTTAAATAAACTGTACTTCACTATATACTACTTCTTCATTTTTTTGAGGAATTTTGGCATATTCACTGGTTGAATCTTTTAAAAAAGAACAGCATAGGAATCCATTCCGGGGAAACTTTCTCATTTATTAACTTTTCCTGAATCTGACTTTTACTCCAGAGGAGCGCGGGAACTGCGAGTATTGTACTTATTGGAGTGTATTTGATTTATTTGTCATGATGTATGTTGCAATGTTTTTATTACATTGGCTGCAATGCACAAAAAAAGGTGCTTTCATGCATAAAGTGCTCTTTGAAATAAAAAGCTTCTCTGCAGATGTGTAAAAATCGTGTCCTTTTGTGGCGGGAAAAAGTTTTTGCTAAGTACTGGATCCCCAGTAAACACCTTTCTCACGGTGATATCACATATTTTTCACATGAAACAAACCATATAGATACATGAGGCTGCATAACCTAGAGCATTCATTCACATAACACAACTATGGGACATATCCAATTGCTGGCAAAATTTAAAAAAACCCCTGCTGGGATTTCCCTGCAGCCACAAGGTTTTCCCTATCTAAAATGGTTTTTCATGCAGCGCTCAATTATTTTTAGCACCACCTGACCAAGTCCTATTTTTTGTTATTTTAAGGAAAAATTGTAGGGCTTGCTTCAGGACCCCTTGGACCCCCCCCACCCAAAGATTTATTATGCAATTGCATGTTTCCAATTGGCTTAGTCAATAATACTCACCTTGTGCTGTACTGTCTTCCTCATCTGCTTCTCTGACTTAAGTCTTCTTAAGTCATCTTAAGTCTTCAGCAGCGTGAATGTGACCCCTGTCAGTGTGTGTGTGTCAGTGTGTGTGTGTCAGTGTGAGGGGAGCTGCCGGTGTCAGTGTGAGGGGTGCTGCTGGTGTTAGTGTGAGGGTTGCTGTTGGTCTGTGAAGGGTGTCAGTGTGTGTGTGAGACCCCCTGTATGTCTGTGTGTGTGAGGGGTGCTGCTGGTGTCTATGAAGGGTGTCAGTGTGTGTGTGTCCTGTGTGTGTGTGAGGGGTGCTGTTGGTCTGTGAAGGGTGTCAATGTGTGTGTGTGTGTGTCCTGTGTGTGTGTGAGGGTTGCTGTTGTTCTGTGAAGGGTGTCAGTGTGTGTATGAGACCCCCTGTGTGTGCTGCCGGTGTCAGTGTGAGGGGTGCTGTTGGTCTGTGAAGGGTGTGAGTGTGTGTATGAGGCCCCCTGTGTGTCCTGTGTGTGTGTGAGGGGTGCTGCCAGTGTCAGTGTGAAGGGTGCTGCTGGTGTCTGTGAAGGGTGTCAGTGTGTGTGTGTCCTGTGTGTGTGTGAGGGGTGCTGTTGGTCTGTGAAAGGTGTCAGCGTGTGTGTGAGACGTCCTGTGTGTCCTGTCTGTGTGTGTGTGAGGGGTGCTACCAGTGTCAGTGTGAGGGGTGCTGCTGGTGTCTGTGAAAGGTGTCAGTGTGGTGTGTGTTGTGTGTGGGCGGTATATGGAGCATGCGGCATCCGGGAGCGTTGGAACACAGGTGAGAGTATGGTCTAGCTGCCTGTATCTCCCCAAATTCTGCGACCATTTTTTAGAAATTGAATACCGCAGGTAACGGCAGCAAGCATACCTGCGGTAATTCAAAATTGGTCTGCAAAATTTTTAGATATGCCCCTTTGTTGGGAACTGATCCTCCCAGTTTCCCTAATAGAAGATGTAAAATGAATGTATGCTGTGCACCACAGTTTTGTACTTGATAAATTTACCATATTATTTCAAATTGGTTTGTACAAAATGTTTTGAAAATGTTTTTGTACTGGAAAAATTTTGATATTATTAAATAACTTACAGGGTGTAGTCAGCATCATGGTACATGCAATGTCGGTGCTCAAAATCCTGGCACCGGAATCCTGACAGGAGTCCGAATCCCAGCGGCTGCGATCCCGACAGTAAGTATTAGGTTTAGGGTTAGGGGTTAGGCACTAGGGGAGGTTTAGAGTTAGGCTGCGGGATGGGATGGTTATGGTTAGGCTGCTGGAAAGGTGGGTTAGGGATAGGGTTGGAGGAAGGGTTAGGATACTTACCTGCAAGCATCAGGATTTCCACAGTTGGGATTCCAACATTGGGATTCTGGTCATCAGCATTGTGTGCGCGGCCCCCGGCTAGATACATTCTGGGGATACTTATTATTTTCATGTACCCCACGAAAATGGGTGTTTTCGGTGATATTCTGCAATAATACTGTATTTCATATATAGACCCTTAAATGTCCTTCATGCACTTTGTTTCCGAATTTTTGTTCCGTTTCCAACTTTTCCTATGTGAACATGGGGAAATAAAAAAGCCACTCATACTGTACACATAAAATTTTAAATGTTCAGATTCACGGATAACTATACAAACTTAATACATTTGTTTATAATTATTGGAGGGACAGGGTGTGGGTTAAGTGGAGGAAGGGTTTGGGCATTTTCTCGCCTGCTGGGTTTGAAGATTCTTTTCCTACTGTCTGAGGGCCCATCGGCACTGATGAACAGTCATATCCATGGTCTCTTTCTGATTCACAGATGTATGTGAATGAGAAGCTACAGTATCTCTGCAGCCCACCTTCTTTTTTCTTCATTCTTCTTGAGAGTCCTTTCAGTGAGGTTGCCGTACAGTACCTTGACATGGCTGCTTCTTCCAATAGCCTGCTTACTACTGACTGCCTCTGCTGATCTATTTCTTAACACTAATTCCCATCTTCATCTTGGACCCGTATCAACTGCTGCCTTCTTCTTCGCCCCAATGAATGCTCTCACTCAGGCCTCCTCTGATTCCACCTCTTCAGTCATGATCTCCCTGAGTCTGCTCCATCTGAACTCTATTCGAACAATAAACTCCCTGCTACTTCCCTCCGCAGATCAGTTAGACTCACCAGATACCAATCACCGAATGTGAGACTCCTTCAGCCCTACTCGGGACCTGAGTACTTAGGGCCTGATTCAGCAAGGATCGCAGTTGCTAATACGCACGCAATCGGCCGATTGTTGTATTCTGCGCATGCATATGCATTGCAGTGCGCGTGCACAAACCATCCGCTGTGATCGGGACTGCCATCACAGTGACTACACAGACTTATCGCAGAGTGATTGACAGGAAGTGCCGTTTGTGGGAGGTGATAGGGGGTGGTCCCACTGTGTTCGAACACTGTTACAAGGGCATGCATAAATTAGCCACTGCGATGCCAAACGCAGTCTGAGGACTGATAGTTTGCGTGGTTGTTAGCAATTTCTGAGTAAGGTCTGACCTTGTGCAAGTGTGTGTGAGGCTGTGATGGTACTCGATTGTACTGATGGTTTTGCAGTCTTCCTAAACATTAGAGATGTGTGGAAGGTAGAGTGGGCGTCCTTGTTTAGTGCTGCGACGGCATAGCGATCGCAATGGATTAGCATACTATCACAGTTGAACTGCGTGCGTAATCACAGCTGCAATTGCAATAGTGATCTGTAGTGAATCAGGCCCTTAGTTCTTACCTGCTTCTGTCATACCTATATGTCATCTATCCCTGCTATAACATGGACTACTGCAATGTTTCTGTCATCTCAACTACTCACCCACGGATCAGCATCCACTGTTTCTTTATCTCCTTCATGCTACCTGTATTAATCTCTTACCAAGTAATTACTAACTGTTTTTACAATTTTAATTTAGTTAATTATTTGAACTGTTTTTACCTTATTCGTTGTATATCATTCATTCATTAAACAGGGTTTTCCTTGTATTAATTAACTTTGCCTTTGCATTATCTGTCTTTAACACAAACCACCATAATTATCTCTAATCCCACAGACTGACTCTCATTACCTTATACTCCTCTGCTCTTCTCTCTCATCTGGCCCTCATCTAATACTTCAACACTCACTGCCACTGCTTCGCCACTCCTTCTGTCCTATCCATCTCTGTGATAATGTCGTCTCTACTTCCCCCTCTCAGCTCCTTCTCATCTCTTTTCTGCGCCAACTCCCTCCCTTCTATTCTTTCCGTCCTGCTTACATCCCCTCTTCCACTTATCCTATCCCCACTCTCTTCCATTCCTACTCACCTTGCCATTCCCCTGACTTTCTCAAATCAGACAGCAACACTTCACTTTCGTTCTCTATCCTGTGCCTTATGGAATGCCAGATCTGTGTGTAACAAACTGGCTCCTGTTGATGACCACTTTATCTCCAACACCCTCAACTTCTATCACAGAGATTAGGATCTCCCACTCTGACACCACCTCTCCCGCTGCTCTCTCTTTCAGCTGACTCTTCTTTTTCCATGCCTGCTGCCACAGAAATAGGCAGAATTGTGGTGTGGGTATACTTCCTTACCCTAGTGCACCAATCTTGTCATTCCTCCTGAGCCCTCTCTCTCCTCTTTTGAAGTCATGGACATCTTATCCCACTCACTCTAGTGGTCACAGTCTTGACCTCATCATTTCTGACCATTGTGGCATCTCTGATTTCATCAGCTTCCCTTCCCACCTCTCTGACCATAAAATATTATCTTACAACCTTGAGACCCTGGATTACCTCTCCCTCTATACTTCCACTCTGGAAAACATTGCACCAGTGATTACTCTCAATCTAAAATGGTCAACTCCCTTAACTTGGAACTCTAGACTGACCCTCTACCTCCAAAAATGTTCCTGCATTGTGAAATGGCATTAAAGAAAACCTCAGTCACTCTTAGAATTTCTTCATTTTAATCATCCCTTCCTCTTACAGCTCTGCTTTTGGTGTCACAAACAAAGAGCAAAAGCTTCAAATCCCTATTTTACTCTCAATTCTCCAACCTCCAGTGCCTCTTTGCCACCTTCAATTCCCTCTTTTGCTGCTCCCCTCCCCCCTTCCCTTATGGCTTTTGATTTTGCTGTTTCCTTTTCATTCACAATTGATCCCTCCATCAGGACATTTTTACTATAATCCTTCTCATGCTTTCCCACCTTTTATTGCTGGACAGCATTCCATTTCCTTCTTTTTCCCCTCACTGGCGATGAAGTCTGTTCACTCCTCTCATCCTCATCTCACTACACCTTTCTCTTGATCTCATTTTCTCCTACCTCCTCTGCTCCCTCTCTGTCAACACTCCCTCTCATCTCTTTATCCTTTTGTTCTCTCCTGGCACTCTTCTTTCCCCCTTTAAATATGTTATCATCTGTCACATTGCAAAAAATTACCATATCAAACTCGCCCCATCTCTTTTCTACCATTTGCATCTGGTCTTCCAATGCTTGTCCATCATCCTTTCCTCACACACCTTCCTTGACCAAATTCATTCTGGCTTTTGTTCCCTTCAATCCATGAAAAATGTCTTTGCTCATGTCTTAAATTACCTTCTCACCGCCAAATCTAAAGGTCAGTTTTCCAATCACATCATTCTTGACCTGTCAGCTACCTTTGACACTGTCAACCCCCCTCTCAATTTTCAAACCTTCTATTACATTGGGATTTGTGACACTGCCCACTCATGGCTGTCATCCTACCTCTGCAATCGCTCTTTCTCTGTCTCTACTTGCAACTCTATTTCTCCCTCTAATAGTCTTCATGTTACTGTTTCCCACAGCTTTGGCCTTGGTCTCCTTCTCTTCACCCTATATACCTCAATCAATGGTGATCTCATAAACTCCTTTAGATTACTCAACCACATTTATGCTGTAAATGCACCCATCTTCTCATCTCCTGACCTCTCTCCTCCACCATATCTCTAATCTCCTACTGTCTTACCTATGCCTTCTCCTTTTCCCTGCAATCCAATTCCCTGCAGTACCAAAATCTGAGATTTTTATATATTGTTTATACTATTGTATAAATGAAATGCTACAGGCACTTTGTTGTGCCTTATACATAAAGCATAATAGTAACAATAATCTAACACTTTATTACAGTATTATAGTGTGTATAAATTGGCTTTTGTGACTTTAGCATTTACTATGAACACTTTGAGGCAACATCTGTAGGGTCTTGTCACTCCTGGTGTAAACCTACTGCATATGCCACCATTACCGAGTTGGAAGCATCTTGAGGTGTCTAAGACTTAATATTGCTTAAGTAGATACACTGGAGGGAATTCATGTGGTGTTGTTATTAATGTGTTACTGTATGTTGTAATAATCTGTACAATTATCTAGAGATCCTTCATGTTATGCTCAAATCAAGGTATGTTTGTATGGTAAAATGCCAGCACTGTCCATATTAAGGGTATTCTACATAAATCTTTCTTGTGTTTTAAAAGACTAATCAAAGAAACATATTCTGCAACAGGTAATGTGCACTGTTACCAGACCCAAAGCATCCAAGTCAAAATTAAAAAGCAACGTCAAGGGCTAAATAACCCAGGATCATTGCCAGCGGTTGGGAGTCTAGTCACAGATGCAGCAGTTTAATGGGCCAGACAGCAACAGGTTGTGAACCCAAACACATTGCAACAAGTCAGTGGTATAGATAGTTATAGTGCAACAAAATAATACAAGAAATCTCCCACATGTATCTATCCAGTATATGTGAGTAACCCAGTACCATATTTCAGAGGGAGTAAATAGAAAGGGAAATAAAATGACCCACAGCACAGAGCTTAAGCTAGAGTTGACCAAGCTGACTAATGACAATTACCACTTATGGAAACATAACATTTAAATTTTGCTATCCGGAGATGACTCCTTGGTGAAATACTTGCACCGTACCTACTAAAGTTATTCTATATAAATTGTCAGTGTTTTACGACTAGAAACATATTTTGCAACAAGCACTACTTGTACTGCTGCTGTTAATGATAAATAAGCTTCTCCGGTGAGTACAGTGCCATGTTTACAGGATTTAAGGCTTTCTTCCATTGATAAATAGGCCCCTTAGTTTATTGTACTTTGGGCTTCCTCCACATCACATATAGTTTTGTCCTTTGTGAATACCATATTTGTATTAAAAAAATATATATCTGAATCAAGGATAAACATCACACTGAGCATTTTTTTCTTCCTTGACAACACTTTCAAGGATAATCATATAATCATGGAAAGCTGAATAGTCACTGTAAATAATAAACAACATTCAGCTGGCAGTTTAATTCAGAGCAGAGAATGATGTAAAACAACATGGACTGAAAATGGCTTATGAAACAAAGGGGATGGAAGCAGAGACTCTCACAACTACACTGACCCTTTTCAAAATTGAAATTACTCTGATTGTAAGCATGATGTTCACATATTTATTAGTCCCAAATTGTACAACGGAGCAAAACAAGCTGTTGCTAAATTAATAAATGATCTACAAAATAACAAACAGGCAGCGTAATGAGAAATAATGTATGAGAAGTGAGTAATGAGAGTACCTTCTATTATTTATCGAAAAGACCAGAAAATATATCCTTGTTTTCAAAAGTTCTACTGTGAATCAAAGTTAAATAATAGGGCTCAAAACTTGCACTACTTAGATTCTCAAAGCAACTGATATGTGCTGTGTGGTATATGTTACAATGCTTTGCATATTTCTTTTTGCTATTCTGCTGCATGTTTTTTGTTTCTGGGGGAATATATATTTTTTTTAATTAGCATTTTTGAAGCTTGTACTGGGCATGATTTGACCTAAAAAGACCCTTATTCAGGGCTGGCTCTATCGGTAAGGAGAGCTACTGAGGTGAAGAAACACCTGGGTACGTGTAGAGTAACTTTCCTTCAGCCTGGCCCTGATTGTTTTTTTTTTTTTTTTATTATTATTATTATTATTATTATTATTATTATTATTATATTTCAAAATTGTTATTTATAACATTTAATACATCCAGAAACTGATTATTAGATTAGCTAACACAGCTATAACAGAAAAGGAAGTTGATCTGCGCTGGAAATTATTAACCAAATACAAAATAAAAGTACGAATGAAAATTGAATAATGTACCAGCAGCATGTAAAATAAATTGTAATTTGCAACCCCACAAACCTAATCACTAATCCTTAATACACTATGCTTAATTAATAACACAGCTAAAATACCAGATTTATCATTTACCTATCCCATCTGAGTAACTGGCTTTGGCTGAGCTTACTGCTTCACAGAAAGAGTAGTATATATATATATATATATATATATATATATATATAATAGTTTTCTGGTAAAAGAGACAGAAGTTAAATAAACAAAATTTCAGCCAACAAACACCATTTTGTATTCCTTTATTCTCAGAAGTACTTGCTGTTGCTTTTAATCAACTCTATTTTTTCTGGGATGAAACAAAATGGCATGTCCATTATCCCATTTTACGGCATGTCAGAGTGTTTTCCTTGGAAATTGTGTGATAAAGGTGCATTGTGATTTGACTGAGCACTTGCCAAGCTGATTCTGATTAAACTCATAATAGATATGCAAATCTTTTCCTCGGCATTCGTGCTGATGTATTTATGCTTTCGTCCGCGGGGAATTTCCCGGCAACATTTTACTTTGTTTGGCTTTTTTTTTTAATAGAAGAAATCATAAAAGAGGTAGTTTGATTCATTCTACGTTGCTATTTCTGCTGTGCCTTGTTTGAGTACGTGGGAATGGATCGGATATAATATATTTTACAATATACATTAAAATATACATTAGAGTATTTAATTTTTTTTTTCTGATGGACTAATGTGACTCTTATTTTAGAATGGATGCTTGCATTATACTGTACTGTACATGCTTTTTATTTTTTTTAATCTAGAATTTAGGAACCTATATAACATTATTCACCTTGACAAAGCAAAGTTATACGTAGTGTCCCACCCCTTACACACACACACACACACACACACACACACACACACACACACACACACACACACACACACACACACACACACACACACACAAATATGTCAAGTCATTCTAAATGATCGCCTATGTTAACACCATCCTGGAGAGTATAGTTTTGCCACTCATACAAAGCGCTCACAGCAACAGTCAACAAATATGTAGTTGTTGACGGAGGACATAGGCTTATCGTTGCCTTAGGTCTGAAGTTTCCACAAGTGATAGTGCCTATTTTTGCCCAGCTAAGATATTGACATAGTTGTTTGTGATTACTATGACTTGTTTTGCTTAAAGATGCTTACATTTATTTTAAAGTGGTCCTGGAAATGGTTTGTCAAATTAGTTCTAAAGTTCAAAAATTTAGGCAGGGAGTGTTTAAACAAATGAAGGGGCCCATGTGCAAGTTTTTAGCAGTGGAGGCTGCATAGGAGATTACAGACTGTGACCTTGCTATCTTCTGCGCAACCGTAAACAGGGCGCAGGGCCTCCTTGACTCAAGAGCCCATGTGCACCAATTAAAAACATGCCATGGAATACAGGATAAATACCTCAAACTTTATATAGCCTAAAAAGTTCAGACTAACCTTGAAACAGGTTTGGACATATTTGAGCCAGTGCCTTAAATGGCTACAGTGTACTGTATAGTGTTTTGATGATTTTGTGAGCACGGCATATTTAAATATTAAAAGTGATATTAAAAACTGCTAATAAAAGCAAGATTTTTAAAGCCAGTTGAATAGGGGCCTTACAGTAGATGTGCACTTTGAGCAACAATTTGCCCTGGTAGCATTGACAGTTGCACATTATTGGAATTTTTTAATTATTAATGTTAGTTTTGTTTTTTTTAACTGATTGAGATGAATGCTAAAAGCTCCACTTTTTGGGCATTGGCTGTTAATTACCACCATTAGGGTTCTGCAAATGCTAGCACAGTAAAAGGAAAAGTGTAATGCTACAATACTCTATGTTAAAACGCTGCCTAGATCCAGAGCAAGTTGTAAAACATATACCGGTACAGTGTTGTACTGTTCTACCATCACACTTTTTGCTTATTGGTTGGCATATTCTGTAATGACAAATGCTCTCTCTCTTTGTATTACTAATCTAATTGGTAAGACATATCACACAGCTATGAAAATATTAGTTTGTTATTGCCAAAAAGGAAATACAAGGAATCCGTGGGTGGTTTGTAGCATGGAATAGAACAGATATGTTGGGTTTGCATTGACTTGAGAATAACATGGGTACCAAATTTTCAGAGAGGCGAAGGCTCATATCATATTTGTATGTTGATGAGGCGCACGTGTCAGGTTTAATGAAAAATAAAAATAAAAAAGGATGACGTGTGAAATGTATATAGACTGATCATATACAGTAGTTTAGAGCTGTCCATCATCTCAATTATGTTGGGCCATATTTTGTGTAGTGACATGACTGAGGCTGAAAATAATACAATACATTTACTGACAGATAGTAGATTGGATATCAAGAAACATCTTACGTTCACTGCTCCGCACAGACATATCAATGAGCACACAAAACATAAGCCAGCACATCCTACAAGGGAATGCATGACAGTATTAAATGACACATAGAATCACAAGTCAACTTGATTGAATTGGCAGCAATATTTGTTGCAGTCCTACACATGATATCAATTAGTCGCATGGTGTATAGCATGGTAACCAAAACAATTTCCAGTATAATATGTCCTGAAGATCAGTACATGGTATGTACTGTACACCAACAGAACAGGTAAGCTGCAGTCATTTACCAATAGCTCTCATTGGGCCTCATTTTATCATAAAAATCCTATTTAGTGTTGTGGAACAAGGGATCGTTTTAAGTAGTGCAGAGACAGTTTGTACCTGCAGGATGAAGTAGTTTGCAAATCTTTGTAAAGTACAGTGTTGTGTAACTGTACCGTATGCCTAGTTTTGCAGGGCAGTGCAAAAATGGGATGCATCTGGTACATTCAAATAATTTGAAAGGCCAAGAAGGAAAAATAAATACCACTACTGCTGGGGGCAGATTGCAAATATGGGCTACTTCTTGGCAGGCATCTTCCAAAGAGCCCTCTTCCCGCAATAGCTAAATATGGCACTAGCTATGGGGACCAATAGAGATTCACAGTTTCCATTTAAAGCTACAGTATGGGCATTGCTTTTGCAAACAAAAAGAGAGGTACCTTCACAGACACTGTATATGTGATATACTGTATGTGAACATTCATAATAAACAGCTCCGACACTTACTGTAAATAATGCAGCAATCTACCAAATGCGTCAATTTTCTAACGATTAATCACAAAAGTACCCTTTTGGTCTTGTTTTATTGATTAAATGGTAATTAACTTTAAATGGAAGCATCCAGAGCCTCACTGAGGGATTGTAGTTGTTCCTCATTAACCAAGCCCCACCCTTACATAAAACAATATGTATTAGTAAGGGCTGCTTACAATAAAATTATAGTGTATGTAAAGTGAGGATAAAAGATGTGCACTATTCTGAAGCTTTACTCATCTTTGACATCCCTGGTACTATTGAAGATTATATATAGTGTTTTCTACATGACATATGCATATGAGACCTTTACTATTCCTAAGTACTGTAAGAGACTTAAACTGACGGTTCATGTTTTTGAAAGCCTGATGTGATATATTCTACATATTCACTGTCAAATGTTTTGTATCAAATTCTGTGTTGGATTTTACAGACAAATAAATCAATAGATAAAGAAGTAGTGACAAAAGTACATAAAGTTACAATGGGGGAATTCAATTCAAAGCAATGATGAATAGCCCCGGGAGGGAGCTCTCGAATATATTCAATTCAATGCGCTGTTTGGTCGGGATCCCCAGGGGATGCGAGGAGAAATCAGACAAAAGTGCTGGCTGCGCGGCTGTTTTATGGCTTAGCGTGGCGCTAGCATCTGCGCGGCCGGTACTTTAGTTGGAGAATGCCGGTTCCCGCAACTAAACACCCAGGTTAAGTCACGAGAACCGGCATTCTCTGACTTAATGGCACGCTAACTTGAATAGCTCGGGAGCTCCCTCCCAGGGCTATTCTGCATCACGCTGAATTGAATTCTGCCCAATATGTCCATCATCAGTTTATGCTCAGTAATAGGCACAAAGGCTGAAAAATGTTTAGTTATATGTTCTGTACATCGGTAGTTTTATGCCCAGCATTAACTCCACATATACTTCATGCCCACTAATGCATCTGTCAGACATTTAATTATCTTTATTTACCATATCTTTTATCCCCAAGTAATGTTCACTTTAGCAGTTTAGTTTTATGGTGGCTTTAGTGCTCATCAATAATTGCATGCCATGCAATATAGGCCAGATTATGCTTAAGGCTCTGCAAATTATAATATACCCACTGATGCCCTTCCATAATTGTATGCCCAGTTATATGCCCGTATGTAGTTTTTGTGTGATTTGGCTCTCTGCAAGATTCTGCTTGCCTATAAGAAGTAACGTAAAATGTAATTTCTCTATTCAGCTGTAGCCGAACTTGCCTTCGATTCCCCAGTTTCGGTAATACTCCCCTGTTGCTCAGTGGTATGACATTCATGCCCCAATTTCTAACTGCACTCCACTACACTACATTTACAAGATAACAGAGAGCACTCTGAAATATAAGGAAACATGACTACTGTAAGGCAAATGCTGCTGCAGTTTAGAAAATGCATCACTAATAATAATAAGATACTTTGGGGTATATTTACTAAAGTGCAGGTTTTTAGAAGTGGAGTTGTTGCTCATAGCAACCAATCAGATTCTACTTATCAGTTATCTAGCACCTTCTAGAAGATAATAGCTAGAATCTGATTTTTTTGCTATGGGCAACATCTCCACTTCTAAAAACCCTCTTCTCTCCATGTGGTACAGTGCACACACAATTAAAGATGGGCAAATTAAGCTGGCTACTTGTGAAATTCTGCCAAATATCAGAGATTAACCTTCAACAAAATAATTTACAAACTGTTTCCAATGTGTTATAAATTGTCATTTATATATCGCCCACTGGACAATATGGCCAAATACAGTGTACAAAATGTATATAAGCAAATTAAAAAACATCTATAGCTTCAGAGTGGTTAATCTAATAAATGTCGGTTTGATCATTTTGGCACATTTGCTGCATTTTACGGCAATTTACTAAGCTCAAAACCACCACAATTCGACCACACTTTAGAACAGAATTCTCCTCCTTAAAAGTATTGACACTCCAGATACACTGTCTTGAACCTTACTGCAAACTCAACAACAAAGTCGGCCTAAAAAATAGTTGCCTCTGAGAGGTGTTTTAGGTTAAGCACTGCACAGATTTCTGCAGGCGTTTTTTTTTTTTTAATGTCTGAATATGCAAAAGTTAAAAACATTAAGACTAGACTGGTAGTGGAAAAATCACAGGAAAAAAAGGCATGGGGTCCCTTGAATTTTCCACTAACACTAGGTTTTACTAGCAATGACTGGTGACACCATAGCAGGTAGGACAGTATGGTGGGATCTTCCCACCATAGTGCCAACCAACACTAGGGCAGCCAGTTTAGGCAGCTCTCTAGGGAAGTGGAGTCCACAAAAAAGAAAGTGTCCTCCCTTTCTTAGGGACAATTATCACTGTGCTTATAGCACTAGGGCTATTACCCACAGGTGGTGCATGTGGGGTTAATAAGTTGTGGTAAAAAAAAAAAGAATATTCTGTCTCACTGGTGAAGCAGGGGTCCTAGCTAGCCTCGTCATGCTTTTTTTTTTAAAAAAAAGCTGCCAGGGCATCCTGGAACTTGCAGAACTACATGTGTCAGCATGTCCTGGCAGACAGGATACACTGGTATCTGTAGTATACCTTTAAAAAATAGACCTTAAGGATCCGTGTATATCTTAACCCCATCGGCTCTGCATTATTTTTGCTAGCGGGTTTGTGGCAGGACCAGGAGTTTAGAACCTATTTGGCATAAATGAATTAAATTCAGCGCTTAGTAAATTTTGTATTTTGTATCTCAGGCAACCTACCATTTTGTAAATGTAAGTAGTTTGCAGACCTTTGGACACTTCCTGTACTATTTTATAGGGAAATTATTATTAACTTTAATTTTTAAAGGCGCCACAAAGTGCATGCAGCATCATAAATAGTAAACATATGAATCAACTGAATAACAGAGCATAAGTACAGTACACAATGGTAGACCATAGCACAAGCACAGACTGCAGAGGGGGGAGGCAGACTCCACACAGTGGGAGAGGAAAGTGAGATGAGCAGCAGCATTAAGAAAAGATTGAAGTGGGGAATGTCAAGAAATAAGGAGACCAGTAAGGAGGAGATTGCTGTAGTCAAGATGGGAAATTATCAGAGGGTGTATGAGAGTTTTGGTGGCTTTGGGCATACGAAATGGCCATATTTTTGCAACATTACAGTGCTAGAAGTGTTAGGATTGAGAGAGAGTCTGAATATGGGGGTTAAAGGAGATAGTGTAGTTGAGGATGACACAGAGGCAGCGAACTTGAGGGACAAAGGAGATGGTGATATTATCTACAGAAAGAGAGAGGGGCTGAGATGGAGGGAAGTTGTAGATATGTGAAAGAGCGCTTGTAAAAACAGTGTAAAGTGTAAAACTATAGACCTGACTGATAAAAATAAAAAAATAAAAAGTATAGAAAATAATTCCCAATGCTGCTCACATCCACCCTGACCTCCTCATGCAACCTGCTTATCCACCCCAACTATGCCATACCGAACGACGCAGCAAATTGACCCCTCTAATGGACCTTGGTTGTGGCCCTTAATCTTGAGGCTTGGTGAAATTTGGATCAACTCATTGTCCTTTCCTCTTAAGTTTAAACTAACCTTTACATAAATGTTATAATACTGTCACCCTTGTATCCAGCCCATCTGTGTCACCCCTGTCTGTCTGCCCCCTCCCCTTAGAATGTAAGCTCTCACGAGCAGGGCCCTCTTCCCTCATGTGCTTCTCCTTCACTTGATTATACTTTAATATACAACAGTACCCCACCCTTGGTTGCTGACACCATGCTGCTTATCTAAGTGTTATGCAGCAATGTATTAATCATGTATCTGTCCTGCATTGTATGTACTGTTAATAACTGTTTTCTTGTGTGCTCATTTGCTTATGTACATTGTAAGGCGCTGCGGAACCCTTGTGGTGCCATATAAATAAAGGATAATAATAATAATAATAATAATAATAATAATAATAATAATAATAATAATAATAATAAAAGAATATTAAAAATAACAATAAATAAAAATCACAATTTTGGGGAAATGCTGCAAAGGAAGAATTAAAAATCAGAATCAGAAGTTGCGGTGATACCACTTTATGTTTATATCTCTTTTGACATGTATTTTGTGGAGCTGGGCAGCGGGGCTGCGGATGGAATGTGCTTTGCGGGCAGTGTGACTTGTTCGATGTAGGGAGGCACTAGGAGTATCTGACTAGCTGGCCCTAATCCTACCTTTGTCTCCTGGCAGTGGTCACTTCTTCCTCCTGACAGCTGTGCGAGGTTGTCCTGCATCCCTGTTGTTGTCTTCTGTCCGCCAGAAGTGGTCACGATCTCACTTCTAGTTCGGTATATGTCAGCTTTCCTACCAATCAACGTGTTTCATGCAATGATGCACTTTGTCAAGGATGGCTTACGTTGTAGTTTGTCTCTATGTATAGCTGGGTGTTTGAAAAAACTTTATTTTGTCTTTTTTTAAAAAACGGAAGTCTTTGGCCGGATCTTCTGTAGGAAGAAGCGGCAAGCACATGTTTAGGTGCTTATACTATGCTATAAAGCATTGCCCTTATAATAAAATATATCAAAAACAATAAAATATAAGAGTATAAAAAATATAATGAGTGAATGGAAAAATTTTAAAAATGATAATACAAAAATTATAAAAATACAAAAATAAATTAAAAATAAAAATTAATTAAAATAAAAGTTATTATATTTTTAGTTTATTATTTTTATAATAACTTTTATTTTAATTTATTTAAATTTTTAATTTATTTTTATATTTTTTGTATTCTTGTCATAGGACAACAATGCACCACTGCTAGGAGTAAGAAATGACCGCTGCCAGGAGACAAAGGTAGGATTAGGGCCAGCTAGTTAGATACTCCTAGTGTATCTCTACTTCGAGCAAGTCACACCGCCTCAAAGCACGTTCCATCTGCAGCCCCCCATCTGCCTACACAAAATACATGCCAAAAGAGCCATAAACATAAAGTGGTATCACAGCAACTTCTAATTCTGATTTTTAACTTTTTGCTTGCATCATTGCCCAAATATTGATATATTTATTATTTTTTATGTTTAATATTATCTTAGATTTTGTTATTTTATTGTTTTCTATACTTTTTTATTTTTTTTATTTCTATCAATCAGGACTATACTTTTACACTTTACAGCGCTCTTTCAAATATCTACAATTACCAAATACTTAGCGTACACCACATAACCACATTTGAACTCCAGGAAGTGTTGGGACATCCAGGAAGACATGAAAAACAGTTGGAGATGGAGACACAAGAGAGGATAAAGGGAGAGTGATCCAAGAAGGAAAGGTAGAGCTAAGTGTCATCAGCATAAATATGGTACTGAAGGCTAAAGGAGCTGTTAAGGTTGCCAAGGGAGGAAGTGTAGATTGAGAAGAGAAGGGAGCCAAGAACAGACCCTTGGGAGGCTCCTACATATAGAGAAAAGAGACAAAGGTAGAGACTGAAAAGAAGTGATTGGTGAGATAGGATTTGAACCATAAAAGGACAGAGTCACAAAGGCTAATGGAATGGAGAGTGTGTAGGATGAGAGGGTGGTCAACAATGTCCAAGGCAGCAGGCAAGTCAAGGAGGATGAATAGAGAGAAGTGACCTTCATATTTGGCCATGAGAAGGTCATTAGTGATATTGGTGAGTGCAGATTCAGTGGAGTGGAAGGGACAGAAACCATATTGAAGATGGTCAAGAAGTGAGTGGACAGAGAAGAAGAAAGTGAGTTGGAGATAGAGAAGGAGCTTGGAGGCATTGGGAAGAAGGGAGATAGGGAAGTAGTTCTAGACAGAATCTGAATCATGTGATGGTTTCTGAAGAATGGGAGAAAGTAGGATGAGATTATAAAGGAGTAGCAGGCAGAACCAGAAGATAGGACAGGTTGAGGAAATGGCTGAGGTAGGAGCAAGCATAGGAGGAGCACAATTAGAGGGGGTAGATAAGAAGAGAAGTAGGCAGACTTCATATCTGTTTGTGGGGGAAAAGGCAGACAAGGTAGCGCGGCAAGTGGGAAAGGAAAGTGGCAGGTGGGGAGCAAACAGTTGGAGAGATGAGATAGTGCTGCAGATGGCTTTGATTTTGGTAGTAAAGTGGATGACAATGTCAAGAGCAAAAAGAGAGGAGGTCAGCAGAGGAGCAGGGAGGCAGATGAGGGAGTTCAATTTAGCAAAGAAGCAGCATGAGTTGGAGAATATAAGTGACATGCGGTATGATTGTTTAGTACGAGAAAGAGCAGAGTTGAAGGAATATGAAATGGAGGTAGTCACATAAACACATGATTTCCCTCAAAGCTGTTCGGCTAAGCAGGCATATTTCCGTGCTAGCTAGTGAGTTTAGAGTTCCAAGGTTGAAAGCGGACTGGCAATTCCTAAGTGTCAGGACTGCGACTATTTCAGTACATAAAGATAGACTACTTTTGCCAAAGTTACATTGTGGTAATTGCAGGAGCTCTCCTGCTTGCTGGCATGCTTCTCATTCAGGGGATAGAGTGTTAAAGTGATTGTCTGTTTCCCAGGTGTCATCAGGTTGTGGGATTTCTCGATTGCTTATTATTTCAACCCTGATTCCATTTGGGTCACATGTTCTGAAACTTCCTATGGAAGACCTCTAGTATAAAGGATGTTACTAACTGTGTCTCAGTGTCTGTGCAACGTTGCTTTCAGGTCTTTTCTTGGACTCCTGCCAGATCCCCGCTGTGCTTGTGGATTGCTGTGGATTCCAGATGAACTTCTAATGCCAGTTATCCGCTGCACTACAGAGCCCAGCATTCCTATTGTCTAAGTATTGCTTTTTGCTCCATCATTGTGCTTTCATCATTTTGCTGCACTTTACCTATTGTCTTTCCATTCCTGTGGATATTGAACTCATCCTTGTTACAGTTGTCAACTGCACCATTACAGTGTTATCTCCGCACCAAGGGGCACAACCCTGCTACAATCTTCTACGCATCACGGGGCTCAACCCCGCTCCGAACCCTAGCTACATTACAGGGCTCAACCCTGCTACAATCTTCTCTGCATCACGGGGCTCAACCCCGCTCCAAACCCTAGCCGCACCACAGGGCTCAACCCCGCTATAATCTTCTCCGCATCACGGGGCTCAAACCCGCTCCGTACTCTAGCCACGTTGCAGGGCTCAACGCTGTTCTGGAATTTCATCGCCTTACAGGGTTTAACCCTGCTCCATCCTCATTTTACCACAAGGCTCAAGTTTGCTTCATCTCTGACTGCACCGCCGGTCTCGGCCCTGTCCCGGAACTATACTGTTCTGCAGGGCTCGCTCTGCTCTGGATTTCCATTACTACAGGGTTCTACCCTGGCCAAGGTCCTCAATGCCATCCTGAGGTGTTAGCCTCATACTGGACTCTTGGTTCTCTACCACGTTAGTTCTTATATGTTAAAGACTGTATATATATTTGGGGATTCTCTCCTATACTTATTATTGCATATATGAATCTCTGTACTGTTTGAGACTTTATATGAGACTTGCTGATTATAATTCTTTTGTGAATAAATTCTATTTTACTTTTATCTTGTGCTACTGAGTTTCATGGAAAGGTCATTCCTAAGACCACCCCAGTTTATTATGCCTAGTAGGCGTGCCTCTCTCCAGGAGTCTCAAGTGTCGGCAGCCGTGACACTAAGAGTTACAGCCGGAGCAGCAGATTCTAGAGCAGAGATGATGGAAGACATGTAAAATGATACAGCTTGGTCAGGGCAGGAAAGGGTAGAAATGGAAGAGAGGAGGGTGTCTACACTACTGCAGAATGCAATTAATTTAATTAGAGCCATTACCCATTTAAGAGTAGAAATACACAGACAATTTATTGTGACTGTCTCAGTACTTCCCATTATACCTATATTCTAGGTGTAGAAATAAATAGACAACTCATTGTGATATGAACAAATGTATTTTTGTAACACTGTACAAATGGAAACTAGGCACATATTTTTATCATTGGAAAGGGTGACAGTGCTTGTGCACTAACAAAAAAGCTTACAAAAATCATGCTGCCCAATGGTTCTGCTTTCAGTCTCCTCCCTTCCAAATTAGGACTGCAATATCCCAATTGGCCTGGCAATTGGGGAGGTATGTTCTATTTATTACTGGTCTCTACAGCAGGTAAGGGAATGGGCATTCCATGGTAAGAGAATGGGGACAATGGTAGTCCAGCTTGTCACACCCCCATGACTCCCACAGTACATGTTTTTGTCAACATTACCTTACAAGTCAAATGCTGGGAGGCATGCACAACTCCTATTTCATTTATTTTAGGAAAGAACATATGTTACAGAAAACATTAGTCACTTTTCATAACAACCTCATATCAGTGGTAATTAAAGTAATAATGAAATTCAGGAAAGAGCTCTCAAATTGGGACTGTCATGTCTGGGGAGGTCCAGATGGGAGGGGCATGACATAATCATGACCCCACTCCCACAAAGTGTCGATCTAATTCCTGGCAATACGTCGCAGGGCGAGGCTGTGATTGTGCGATTCATAGCGGGAAAAAAAAGCCAAAGCCACAGCTTGCAACAGGTGAGCTAGGGATAACTTACTATCCACACACTGATTCTGGGACAAATGAAGCTTTATTGCAACTTAAAGTGTTTTTGTTGTAATTTGTAGTTACCTTTATGCTTTTCCTTTTTTTTTAACTTTCCCTTTGGTCTTTGTAGGCTGATGCCTTGACTTTGAGTGTTAAGGTTAAAATTGGTTATAGCATGTTGTGGTTGTTTGAAGCCAATGGGAATTGGTGGTTGATTCTTTTGAATTTGAAGGAGGTGATCACTGACTTCAGGAATCTTTGTACTGTTGGAATTTTTTGCGGTTGTGTTGGTCAGTAAAGCATGGCAATCAGTGGCTACAATAGACACAATACAGGGTTTGGAGCACCTTTGTCAGGTTTGGATTATTTTTTGAACCCAGCGTGGATGCTGGAGAAGAAACTGGAATGGGTTTGCAGTATTGAAATGCAGCAGGTTTAATAGGAATTTTATAATTCATGAAATGGTGATAGATATATAAAGTCCAAGTGATGTGTGGCTGAAAACAAATGTCTGGCAGAGAAACAAAGACCAATTAATAAGGCTGGGAACAGGTGTCAGGCAGATAAAACAAAGTCCCATAATGAGATGTGACTAAGGAACAGAGATCTGAAGTATTGGAGTGGGTTCTGAGTCCGGAGAGCTGGGGGCTTCAGAAACCGTGGGGTGAGTAACGGTGTATGGCAGGGTAGATGCGGGTATCTGGGAACAGCCTGTGATCGAGACAGCAGGAAACGGAGCACTGCTGGGACTGCAATTATCACACCGAGCACAGAGAATTCTCACACAGCTTGCGCTGTGTATACGTTGCACTGGTAACTAGAGGGCATGCTGAACACCCTTAAGTACCATGGGAAAGTGCATGATAGGCTGCTGAGAGTACACACAAGATGCTCCAACCTGATTGGCCCATTCAAGTCAGATGCCCAAAACCAAGATGGCGACGCCCAGCAATCCCCAGCGCGGCAGTGCTGCCAGTCTCACCTGTCACCACATGGCCTATACCCTTCGGACATCCACGCGTACCTCATGCCTACCTCCAGACACCAGCACACCCACCGGTAGGACAGCGCCAAAGCTCACGCACAGGCAGAAACCGCGACCCACCAGGTACAACAACTCTGGTCATGACAACCTTCATTGTTAGAGCTGGTTGTCCATACCACCTGCACTGCAGTATTTGGACACCACCCTTTTGAGGATTTAAAGTGGAAATAAAGTTGAAAGGGGATGTTGACCATGTTCTGCAGTAGGGGTTGCTTTAACACCCTTTTTGGTAATTGGGTAGTGAGTCATATTTGGGCTGTATGTGCTAGTTGCCTTTTAATAAATTTCAACCCTTTTTTTTAGCCCTCATGTCTCTGTGTTTTTACTTCAATTATGATTGTTATTTTTTAGCATTTTATTTCCATGTTAAAGAGAGACATCAACATTAGGGTTTGTATCGCATGTGGCTTGCTCTAAACCAGTGGTCTCCAACCTGTAGCTCGCGAGCTACTGGTAGCTCGCAGACTTAATTTTGGTAGCTCGCCTAGCTGCAGTACTGCCGAGTCAACTAGGAGTAAGTGACCTCTGATGTGTGCTCACCCCCTACATCGATGCCATGGGTAGAGCCACAGGGAAGCACGTCAGGTGATTGCCGAATCCTCTATAGCAGTCACCTGACGTGCTTCCGCATGGTTCCACCCACAGCATCTATGCTACAGTGGAGCAAGTGAATCCCGCCCAGCCCTGGCAGAAAATCACACAGCAGACCTGCCTATTCTGTATCTTTTGCTCCTTTACTGCAGGTACCTGCTTGGATCTAGTAATGTGCTTGTGCTTAAATGTTAATTACAAACTACAACAATATCACTGTAATAATTAAATGCATTGTTATTTTCTATAAAACATTTTTTAATTTTCATTAAATGACCTTCAATTGTTCGGTTATTAGCCAGATTTTTTTTTTCTACAATTTTAGTAGCTCTTCAGGAGGTTTCATTTTTCGAAGGTAGCTCACACCTCAATTAAGGTTGACGACCACTGCTCTAAACCACCTGTACTTTCTTAAAAAGCAGCTTTGGTGCAGGTTCACCAAGTCTGTTTCCGCAATACAGATGATACATAAGTCAGCTTTCACATTAGCAGTGCATTATGCTGCAGGACCCAGAAGAAGAGTGGATTGTTCTCTGTTTCTTGGATACGACATGTGTAGGAGATTGTTATCAGTTCAGCAAACCAATCAATTGTACTAATTCTAGACAAATACATTCTCCTTCCCCTGGTCCCTTAACCTTCTCCCAAAATAAATAGCAACGCAGAGGATAAATATTTCTGATGAAACAATTCATACAAGGTGGTTTGACGTGTATTATGTCAGCATTAGATAATGGATATTTTGCAAGGGATCATTGTGTGTCAGCTGAGGCTCTGCATTCCCATAAAACAAAGCAACAAGCCTGCATGAACATTGCATTTTATGAGGTCATTTATCAAGGGCAGGAATGGTAGAGTGATACAGTTGAAGTAATTTTCTCTTTTCATGTATTTATGATGCTGATCTGCATGCGATGAAGGCCGTGACTCAATTCCTTCAGGCACACACGTCCCTGTTGAATGTGCAATGAAAATTTCAACCTTATTTCATTCTGAAGACTTGTGCCCATGTTCACTGAATAGTGTGCTTTCAGAGATGGCTCCACAGCACAGTTCAGTAAGTAATGAGTTTCATTGGTTGTTTCTGGTATATGACATACAGCACCAGTCACCCTAGTATATTAATGGGGTGTTATTACACAAAGGGCCTGATTCATAGGGGCACGCATTGCTGATGCCGATGTTTACAGTCTGCACATGCGTCTGACTCGCAATACGCATGAGCTCCGATGGTTACTGGTAGGAGCCGCTGAATGAATTTGGACACAGAGAGATGCAATTTCCGTAGGTGTTTCTGGGTGGTAACGGGGTTGCACTGACACAGGTGACACAGGTGACCATGCTCAGACAGATAATCTGCTTCACTATAGGGCCAATGCAATCCAATAATGCGATTTAAGAGGCACAGCTGAGGATTAGCGCCACAGCTAAGGCATTAGCATAAATATGCAGTTGCAGCTGCAATAGCATGCACCTCTGTATCAGGCCTAAAGGCAATAAGTAATTAGCAATAAACATCTTACTAAAGCACAGCAGTCCGAATGTGGTCCCGGGTATTGATGGAGGGACGTGGCCTAACCACAGGAGGCGTGGCCATGCCCCCTTACAAAAAAAATTGCCCGTCAGAAAGGGGGGTGCTATGAGCCCCTCAGCCCGGTACAAATCCAGGGGGGGGGACGATCAGCGGCACTGAGCAGTCTCCCTCCTATTGCAGCCCAGCACACAACAGCGTTGGACCCGGGCCCCCGCCGGGTCCCTCCAACAAAGCCCATGCCCAGGTAATAAGTACCCACTCCCGCCACCTCTTGGCACCCCTGCATTTATGCATTTATGCAATTAATTGACAATTTAGGCAGACAATGTAGATTTTATTTATATTTTAAAAAAAAATAAAAATTGCAAAAAACACTTGTTGTTTGACTGGATTGTGGGTGTGCGTGAATTGTGTGTATTGGTTTGTGCACCCACAACAACCCAGTTGCAAAGAAGATCACACACTTGCTGTGATGGGTGCCTCTCGCATTTGCTGTGATGACTGCCGCTCAACCCGCTTTGACAGTCAGCAGCTCCTCCAGCCAGCTCTGGAAGTAACAGTACTTCCACGTGCTGTTATGAACTCCACTCAATTATGCTATGACAGCTGCTCGTCCCACCCGCTGTGATGGCCCCAACATGTTTTATTAAAAAAATGTTGTCATTAAAATTTTGTGCACTGAGGGCCTGATTCAGAGATGTACGTTCATCCAATGAGGAATGTACATCTCTGATGGTTCGGGGTCTGTGCTTGCGCAGGACCCGCTTAGTACATGTGCAGAATGGGTCTTGCAAATACATTTGCAGACCACTCAATGATTGACATGCTCAGCGTTTGGGGGGTGTGGCTGGTCACCGTTCGCGGAAATGGGGGCTTATTGCCCCCCGTTTTCCATGAGGGATGAGGTCAGGGTCTTCGTTGGCGGACACAGATTCCTGGCCTTTGAAGTGACAAGCACCCAGTCAGACTGCAGGAAGCTTCTGCTCCCGCAGCCTGACCAAAGGAGCAGCCATTGCGACCATCGGTTGCGATGGTGCTCGCAGATGCAGCAAGGAGGTGTCTGACACCTCCTTCTGCATTAGAATTAATATGGACAAAATTGGAAAGCTGCTTGTGTGCAGCTCTGCAATTCTGTCCTCTGAATCAGGCCCTGAGAGAGAGGAAGACACGGGGTGGGGGAGGGGTAGAGATGAGAGATGGGGGAGGTACAGGGAGATACAGATGAGAGATGGGGTTTTGATGGGGAATAAGATGGGAGAAGGGAAGGTAGGGGGATATAAATGAGATTGGGGGGGTTTATGGAGATGGTTGGGGTATGAGGGGGACAAAAATTAAAAAACAGAGAAAAAACCTTCAACACAGGGCATGATAACTAGCGACTCCAAATACTACTAATATCATTGATATAAGGAATGGACATGTTAGGGGTCTAGTTAGGGGATTCCTGCATATCACATAGCTCCACCAACAGCAGTAGGTACCTACGAGGTTAGACGCCCCCCGGCCTCTCCTCGTCGCTATACAGGAAGCATCAGTGGATGGATAGGGGGACTATGTGCCCCTTAGCAGCTGACCCGGCTCAGTGCCAGGCCCCTCTAACATGCATGGGGTTGGGTAATTAGTACCACCCCCCACAGTACACTAGTCATACTGCCAATGATAACAATCCCAAACCATGTAATTTATTATTAGAGATGTGCATGGACCTTTGTGTTTTGGTCCTAATTCATTGTCGTGTTTTGGTTTTGGCAAACTTCCCTCAAATGTTTTAGTTGGGATTCGGTTTTGGATTTCTTAAAAATCGATAAAAGTTGATTAAAAAAACAGCTCAAATCATGTAATTTGGACCTGTTTACATGCAATCCGAAACCTGAGTTTGGTTTTTAAATCCGAGTTCCGAACTAACAACAGACTTGAGCTGGGATTTGTTCGACTTGGAACTCCAAAGTGATTCTGAATTGGGACTCGATTCAACTCAGAACCCAGTTCTGGTGTGTTTGTATTCCAGGAAAACCGAACCGCACATCTCTATATATTATCTTCAGGACTAACCGCCCTTATGTCTTTTATTAGTATATACTCAGGAGATAAGTACTAAAGCTATTATTGAAATGAAATGTGATTACAATATCGGCATTGAAGGCACACATGAAAGAGTGGTTTGCCTTCATATTTGTATTGGTCGTCTGTCAGTTGACATGTTAGAAGAAGGAAGACTTTCATACCAATGATGTTAAGCAAGAAAGAGACCATCGATGGTCTCTCTCATGCATGGAGACCATTGATGGGGAACCCTTCAATGGTCGTCCTTACTTTGGAAAGTACCTCTCTGGGAGTTCCATGGAGGGAACAATATAAGTGGGAGAGATGGAGGTGGGGTGCCACAAATAGCATCATTGAGGCCCTGCCCCTGAGGTTCTGGGAGAGAGGGCAAGTATGCTTTATATGCAATACTTAAATATTACATATTTCACTGCTCTGCACTATGGGGCCCTGGGGCTCTGTGTACATCCATGTGTATTTCTATATTAATATGTTAGTACAGTATGTTATTTAATGTTTCTTATATAGAAACTTTTCGGATTTGTTTTCCTCAAACACTATATGAATTCTTCTACCTATCCCACCACTTTACTGTGAATCATAGTTATTCAATATATTGATTTTAGCCTGGAACACTTTATGACCCACTTTCTCTGAATACCCAAGATAGCCAGAGCCCAATCAGTAATGTGTGAGAATTCTTAGGTTAAGGTCTGGGTGTCTATTTGAGGAAAATTGTTTTGAAACCTTGTCTGGTTATATAAATTCCCTGTTGGAATATCAGTGATATGGAAACTGAACACATGAGAATCAGGAATTGCTGGCTAAAGTCTCAGAGTCCTTATACACAAACATAAATACAAGGAGCTAATATACGCTACCTGTACAATAGTATGTAGTTGTAAAAGTGCAAGACATGTAATGCATATGGTTAAGCTAGACTAGCAAACAAAAAAAAAAACATTTTAAGGAACATTTTAAAATTGCAATCTTTTCTGATTCAATCTGAGGAATTAATGAATGAATGAGCATATCACATTCACATGTCTCTAAAGTCAAATGTTGCATACTAACTAATCAGCTTTAATGAGCCTTCTAAGGGGTCTATTTACTAAGCCTTGAATGGAGATAAAGTGGACAGCGATAAAGCACCAGCCAACCAGCTCCTAACTTTCATTGTAGTTAGGAACTGATTGGCTGATACTTTATCTCCGTTATCTCCGTTTACTTTATCTCCATCCAAGGCTTAGAAAATAGACCCCTTATATGGTTTAAAGACTTTTAAATGAAAGAGTTACTTTTGAGAATGACACCCATATGATAAACAATGTTGTATATATATACTAAAGTGCAGGTTTTAGAAGTGGAGATGTTGCCCATAGCAACCAATAAGATTATAGCTATTATCTTCTAGAAGGTGCTAGATAAATGTTAGGTAGAATCTGATTAGTTGCTATGGACAACATCTCCACTTCTTAAAACCCGCACTTTAGTAAATATACCCCAATGTGGTTTGTAGGCTTTCCAACTTGCATATGTATGGTGTTTGATATGTGTGATGCAGAATTGATGGCATATGTATATGCAAGATCAGCATATTTTGGTAACAGAAAAAGGAAAAGACTGTGGGGAAAGGATAGATGCAGACGTGAGTTGGTAGAGATAATATGGTTGGAAGACAAAGAAAGAAGGACAGCTATTTAGGGGCTGACTGTCAAATTTTGGCATGAGAAACAATCGCAAGCAAGTAGCCCAGGCTCTTCCACCAGCAAACCACAATGGAAAAATGTGAGTGATGTGCATGGTTTGTCTAATGTGGATGTGGACAAACACATCCACAAGCGATAATGAGCACAGAGCCGCCACAGGGTGCTATTAGCCCTGGAGCCGGCCCTGCTAGCATTCAATGTAGAGACTACTCTAATGATCTATATACTATGGGCTTTTCTATTGGCCGCCATTCAGAGAGTCTATTCAAGTGAGCTACATAAAAAACAGACAGTGAGGTATATTTACTAAACCATGGGTTTCACAGCTGGATTTAAAACAAAAGCAATAAATGCTGCGTCTCTCATCCCCACATCTGCGTCTCTCATCCCCACGCATTACTTGTTCCCATGCATGGTTACAAGACTTTTTTCGGGCTGCACCCACCCTGTGAAATGCCCTCCCACGCACAATAAGACTTTTCAATAGTTTCCAAACATTCAAGCGTTCTCTGAAAACTCACCTTTTCAGACAAGCTTATCAGATTCCAGGACCGCCCACATAACCTTTTATAGCTTCCCTATCTAACTCCCTTCTAATAGTAAACACCGACCACATCTTCTCTTTCTTCAATTTAACATCCTCCTAACCCTAGACCAACTTTACAGTGTGATTGGATTAGAAAGCCCACCAAGATCGTCTGCAATCGGGCTGGCCAATTTGCAATATGTAGCACCTATCCTTGTGTATCAACACCTATTTCCCTATAGATTGTAAGCTTGCGAGCAGGGCCCTCTTACCATTATGTATATCTTTTCCGTGTGTCTTTTATGTATGCATGTCTGTCTTTTACAAACTAGTAAAATGTTAACGTTGGTTCAAATTGTAAAGCGCAATGGAAATTGCTGCGGTATATAAGAAACTGGTAATAAATAAATAAATAAATAAACATGCCGATTTAACATTTATTACTATTGTCATTTTATAAAGACACTGGGAATTGCTGGCTGTGAAAACTTGCTGTTAATTCAATATACTCCCACTTTTTAGTAAAATCCTCACAATATAGAAAGCCTCTTACTGACGTCATACCATACCAATCTTAGTATAATAGAGGGAGCCTTTTATGATATACAGTAAAAGTCCATTATTAATAGAACAATAAAAGTACTCTAGGCCCCATTCAGAGGGGGACGCTAATGCAGCCATGGCTGCCTCTTAATGTTAATGCCGCAGCTGATGGGATTCATACAGAGACTCCTACCGGCTGTGGTGCTAATCTGCCACTTTGTATATTAAGACAGCCGCACAATTGAAAATTGCACCAGCCCTATTGAGACGCAGAATTCCAATCTGAACATGACAGCCGAAATCAGTGCAACTGCGGAAAAAAATGCAGTCACTGTCTGTAACAAGCCCGCATCTGGGTAGCCATCCCCCTGTTACCGCCAACTGAAATGGCCTCTCTTTGCGTCTAAATTATTTCCGTGGCTTTGGTGGTATTTATCGGCACGCATGCACATGCTGAAAAAATAGTCAGCTTGCGTGCGGCATGGACACTGCACAAACTAGGATTCTCTCTCGGAACGGGCGGGAGGTTCAAGAAATTCGGATGGCATTTCTGGCTGCCTGGAAGAGTAGGCAATTGTCCTGGAGCTAGCCACCACCTGATCGCAGTCGCCAACTTGTTAAGCCACACGGCCGATGATGTGATTTGTACTGAATCGTTTCATCGAGGGACTGCCACAGTTATCGGGGATATCTGGGAGTCCCTCCATTTCCAACAGCTCAAAATTCCTGGTTATTTTGTATCTTGTAGATTTGGAATCGTTAATACAGTAGTAAATATTTCCCAAAAAACCATAGCTTTATCTTAAATACTTTTAGTTCTTTCAAATATTTCTGTTAATATTAACATTAGTTCAACATACTAATGTCACATATTGCTTAGGTTTATTGGTCCTTGAAATGTGTGCTTCATCAATGGTTTCAAGCATCTTGGTGGACAGAAATGCAGTTTTATATCAACAACAGCTGTCTAGGTTGAAGATACATCTTTTATATTTGATTTATGATATGATAAAGTTACTTACAATGCTGAACATAAACATTTTATTCCACTTATTACATTATGAAGCGGCAATTGTATCCAATCTGCAAATCTAGATGAAGAAGCTAAATACATTTATTATGAGTGCAATAATAATATATTGAATAAGACACATTAATAATTATATTAAGTTGTAAATATTACTTTATTGAAAAATAATGTATTTATGTTTGTAGCAATAAATGTTATTTATTATGTGGGCACAATTTACAGTATAGGGGCATAAAATAATAATTGTGCTCCCAGTCATAAATTTGAGATGAATGGTTCGGTTTTGTCTCGGATCTTCCCGCCAAGTTCGGATCCCAGAATGAGGCAACACATCATCTTTCACATTTTGCCTCATTCTGAGATCCAAGTTTGGCTGAAAAATCCGAACCAAAACGGAACTTCTCCTCTCTGTCATTAATACATGTTTTTGTCTTTTTTGCATTCAACTACATTTGCAAACTTAATTTAAATAATTAATATAATTGGTCCTTTCATATCATTAGTTAAGACTCCTAATATATTCATCAAATAATAATTACTACATAAGATTTTCATGTTAATAATTGAAATAAGCCTTTTTTGTTGTCCTCAATACAAATTATTGCACACATAATAAATGTTTTGAATCTTCTGATTGGTCAGATAGCTTTCCATTAATGTGGTTTCATGGTATTTTATGGTATATTAGCACTTTTATTTCATTTACTAAATATCCCCACTGGAGAGCTCCACAAATTTCAAATGCCACACAGGCATGCTGGGAGAATGTGATGGAAGGCATTTATTTAATATATCTGGAGGATGTTTAAACCCATTAGACAGTTGTATTGTGATGCCCCATAAAGGTACCCCCCTTCTCAGACAGCCCCTGTGTATGTTTTTTAATAAACTTCAATACAGTACTTTGATGCCAGTGGGGGTAACTGTAGCTGGCTTCAGGAGCTGGTGCGCTGTTGGAGAGACTGGAGCCTGCGCATCAGTTAGCAGGGACTTGCAGCAGTTGAACATCCGGGCACTCAACAGGAGGGGTTAAAAAGAGGACTCACCGGCCATTGGACGTTGGTTGGGAGAGTCTGGAGAGGATCGGAGCTGCGCTGTTGTTCAGCTGTCGAGTCAAGTCTGTCAAAGACCAGCCTTCTGCCTAGTGCTGCAAGGAAGGGAGGCAGACTGGAGGCGAGGTCTCCATACTGAACAGGACAGAGACTAAGGCGGCCTCAGCAGCAGTGACACCTGCAACCTGCCCCTTAAATCGGAGCAGAGAGAGACTCGGCAGCAGTGACTGACAGACAGAAGAACTGTGCAGAGTAATGGCTTCAGCAACTGACGCAGATCAGGAGCTTCCTGGGAGCTGATCGGCAGAAGAGGTACAGGAAACCTCCTCTTTATTAACCACTTGTCCAATATACTACTACCCTCACAGCCTTCATTGAGGGGTGATTGAGACTACCTAGCTCCACAGATACAACTCAGGAAAGTAACACTGTTCAGCTTTTACTCAGCTCAGACTGCAGATACTGTGATACACTGTATTAATGGAGGATTCACATGTTAATAGATTCCTACAGTAAAGGTCAGGATCCTACTGCTAGGAATAAGCAATCTCCTATGTGCACCAATGAAAGATTGGCCAAGGAAGAACCAGGGTATTGACTGTGAGAAGATGGTTATTTAGGGTATTTATGGCTAGCAGTTGAAGTTATTGGTTAAATTTAGTTGAATAAGTAACTCCGGTAGACTAATGTTTAGTTTAGGATAGTGCTAATATATCAAGTTCAATTTCAAGTATTTCTACTATGATAGATGTAATAATAATACTAAATCGCTTATCAGTTGAATTCTGTATTTGCTTACTAATCTTTGTTCAAAGGAATTCTGCAAGTGTGAAGCATCCCTGTACAATAAAAAGCGCTGCATTATTTCTTGTGTCCCTTTACCTTGTTGGGATTGGGAACCCTCTGTCTCTCTGCTGTGAGTGTAGAAAGTCCAGAGTATAACAGGTATTTCTCAGACAGCACCCACCACACTAGAGTGTCACAGTATGGTTAGGACTCATACTTAGGACTCAACTTAATTGGATTTATTGTAGTCAGATTTCATTGGTTGAGTGTAGAAAAGGTATTAGGTTAGGTGTATCTTTTATAGAATATTCCAGTTCTTCTTGACTGTTGGACATACTGCCCTAACTCCATATTTCTTTTTTGTTGGCTTGTGAGTTGCAGGAAATGACGGTTGCAGTGACCATCTTGCTATAGTTCTTGAGATGCTCTCCCTGCCAATACATGGGTTAGGCTGATTTTTACCCTACTGGGGTCAGCAGCACCACTGGTCCAGATGGGCTTTATCGGTTGGTGTCATTGGGAGGGGAGCTGGATACCTTGACTGGAGTATGATGGATTGATAGAAGGCCTCCCATCTAGGCCTGGGGTGTTATATGGCAGATGATGATAATGTGAGTAGGACTGTTCTTTCTTCTCCACGATACTTCCTTTAATTACATTAACTTAAAATTTGAAATAAAGCTGACCCTTTTCTCCCACCAACATTTGCCTGTGTGTCATTATTTTAGATAAGTTTATTTGTATGGTTAACTGAAAAGCAGGAGAAAGTGATATACATTGCATACATCTGAAATGGTGTTAAAATTCTATCCTTTCACTCATATAATATGCGATTTTTCCATGATACAATTAATTTAACCACACTTCACTCTGTGTGGTCCTGTGAAACATGATTGTAGGACATTACCACGTATGTGTGTGTACACAGTCATCAACGCAGGGTTTAGAGGTGGCAGCATGTAGAGGGTTCAGGTAAATCATCAGTTAGATGGGAAGTAGTCAACTTACCTTTAAAAGTAGCTGTCAAACTTATGGCTGGGCTGGGGAGATTGACTGGTTTCAGAATCAGGTTGCCACACATCCTGTTTTTAGAAGATACATTGGGCCTGATTCAGATGTGGATGGTTTTGCACATCCGCAAGGAAGCGACTGTGCAATACAGTTCAACTAAAATGCAAATGCAGCAGGAGATATGTATAGGTAATAGATACCTCCAGCTGGCATCTGTGATCCAAGTGCAGCAGCCGTAGATGCTGCTTTGGATCACTATCGCGACCATTGGTCACAATGGTCAATGCCGTCAGCCAGGCTGCATTAGCCGAAGCTTACTCAGCCTGGCCGTCAGAACTTCTCTGCCAGGCCCAGGTCAAAGACTTACAAACTGCTTCTTAAGCTGCAGCAATAACAATTTAGTCAACTGTCAGTTTCTAGTTTGCTATACTGTTATTGCACACTTGTGTACTGTCCCGGGTGCGTCTCTCGGACTGTAGGAAGAGCAGGCAAATATCTTGGATTTTGCCACTGCCATCTGCTGACCCCATGCCACCTAGCTACCTCTTCTTGGACCCTCCAGAAAACCCTTGTTGGGAAGTCAGCAAGAATATGTTATTGTAACTATATCAACTGCATAATTCCACCCAGAGACAGGGAGCCATACTAAACTGCACAACACATACAGCACAGTAGTTGTAGAAATAAGTATATAATGAAACTATTTTAACATCTCTACTGAACAATCAGTTGTATCTTGCGAGTTCCTTCTTTGTTCTGCATTCATCAAGCTTGGGTCTTGGTAGTTGCTTCGTCATCTTCTTCCATAACTCTGACTCAGGTTGTTGTGCTGTTTGATCCTTGTAGGACAGATACTTGGTTGGACTGTTCTTATTTCATTGTGTATCTTAGCTGAATTACCCAATTCAATTTCAAGCTTACTTTGCTCAGTTTTCATGAGTTTGTTTCTCAGGTTGAACTACTTGGAAAATGTAATAATATTTGTCAATCACCGCTATAATTCTGTATCCTCTTTGGCTCTGGCTGCAACCTTCCAGAATGTCTTCCTCTTCACGAGTTTATTTGATTGATACGCTTTTGTTTTACACCTGTATACGAGGGTCGCTTCAAAATATTATAAAATGCTGCTGTCCAGGTTTCTATCCTTTCCTATTGTTCATATACTCTTTCTCTTTAATGAAATTACTTGGTAAATGATCTTTGAGATAACAAGCTGTCATGTTTTGCTTTGAACAATATGCCTGGCAAAATTACATCAAAGAGCATACGTCACTGCTTTCACTGAGAGGATAGATCTTTCTCTCTGACATAGCAAGGTATTGGGTTTTCTGGTATTATAGTCTAGAACACAACTCTGTTCTTTTACAAGATGGCTTGTGTTTCACCGTTTGTGATTTATTTGGTCCCATTATCTGACCTAGTATCTTCAGTATACTGTCAAAATTGTTGATTACTATAGCAAGACACTCTTTCCATAGTACTTCCACAGTTTCTCCAGTACTTCATCCTTGCTGTGTATCTTGACTGATCGTTGTGAGTATATGCTTCTTCCATGCTGCAGTTTCAAAGCTTCTTTGTCCACAAACATTGGTGTTTATCAAGTCCAGGCACAGATCAGCTTAAACTACTATTGGTTTTAGGAAATAAATAAACCATGTAATTTTTCCTTTAAAGTGGCAAGTGCTTTTAATCCTATGGCTGCACTGATGACTCATCATACTGTTAGCAAGAGATGTTCTTTATACCACTTTCACAAAGGAAAAACTCAAAAACCTGGCTTTTACCTGGCATTTATAGACAGCCTGTACTCTCCTTCAAACTGAAAAGTAAAGTGCCGGTTCAAGCATTTCAACCCGATAATTTGTGGATCAACCCGGGTATTTCTTCTTCATGAAGGGGGTCAACCCGGGTTGGAATTTTTGCCCCTGATTGACCCTTTCACACAAAAAAGAACCCGTGTCGATCAACAAATTACCAAGTCCAAATGCTTGACCAAGTAATTTGCTTCTCTGTGTGAAAGTGATATCTCCCTTATTTCTACAGGATTCATATGTATGAACCATCAGTGTATGAAATTAATTTGTCAGCCCTGCTTTGTGGTGTGGACAACTTCTATGCACTGTGGCTGGTACAATTCATCAGCAGTGTATCCCTTTTGGTATGATATAGCTGTCATTCTTTAATGTCATAGCATTGCCCTGCTTTTTGACAGTCTTCACTGATAACAGGGTACTTTCAATGCTATAGAACATTATTTACTGGTATCTTTTTGGTGATTGCAGTGGAGACTTAGAAATTAGTGTGGCCTTAATCTACTCCCTCTGAGGTCAGCACCATGCAGTTCTATGGGGACGACAGTGAGTAGCACAAAATGGGTAACCTCCAAAAATATTTGTGATTTCTCCTGTATTATCTTGATAATTCAAAAGACATGTAGACAAGGCTTTTCTCTGGCATTTTTAATGGAGAAATTAGCTTTTCCCTGCTCCATAGATGGTCTATCTATGGAGCGGGGAAAGCTAATTTCTCCCTAAATCTTTAGGGAGATGGAACTTTGAGCTGTTTTGATCTTCTTCTATCTGTTCATCTGGAAGTGCGATAGGCCTGGCCTATTGTGTCTGTTTCCAAGTACCTCTGTTTATAAGCAATAAGTTCACACTAAAGCTTGGTACACACTTAGCAATATTTTGAATGATTTTCCCGATTCCGACGGATCGGAACGGCAAATCGACCCCGTCGATGGCAGCATTGGGCTACCAGCAGCCCAGAGGAGGACCTTGCAGACGAAGAGGACTTCGCTGGACCTCGTCGGAGGGGTAAGTATAGGTAAATACCAGTGGATTTTTTGTTTGTATCACAGTGATTCTGCTGGTGTTTACCTTCGTTGATAAATGGTGGCCTCAGACGGAGAAACTGCAACTAGCATAGAGCTGGTGCAAATCTATGGACGCTGACAGTGGGCATCTCAGTCCTTGCACATTCAGACGCACAGAAGTACACAATTGAAGGCCTTTGAAATAACATAAAGTCACACATGCGACTACGGAAAAAGCGGTTAGGACGGCCCTAGCTGTATCTAACTCAGTATCAGGCCCTAAGAGGGAAATTTGTCAAACCTTGGAGAGAGATAAAGTGCATGAGTTGCCCATAGCAACCAAACAGCATCTAGCATCTTTTATCTAGCACAGCCTATGAAATGACAGTTAGAAGCTGGTTGGTTGCTATGGACAACTACTCCACTTTATATTAGGGATGTGCAGGCCGGATAGGTTCGAGTTTGCACGTGGAGTTCGGATTTTTCCCTCCAAAAAAACGGAACTCAGAACGAGGCAAAACGTCATCTTACATGGACGAACATCATCATTCCTGGTCTTTTGTCCAGGAATGATGATGTTCGTCCATGTAAGATGACGTTTTGCCTCGTTCTGAGTTCCGTTTTTTTGGAGGGAAAAATCCGAACTCCACGTGCAAACTCGAACCTATCCGAGCCTGCACATCCCTACTTTATATATCTCTGCGGCTTGATGCAGATGTGTCCTCATACACTATCGCTGCAGTCGCGCCAAACAGCCCGATTTGGCGTGTAATGTTCCATGTGACTGGTCTTTTTTTAATTGTGCATCTTAGTCACAATCAGATGCAACAAAACTGCTTCACAAGACTCACTGATTAATGTGTGACATTTGAACATCTGTGTGAGAATGTGTCTGAATCTGTATACGAAGTGCTACAATACAGCAGCCGCAGCTTATTCTCACATGAAGTTCCATTGTGCTTAATCTGCGACTTTGTACAAATTTAAAACTAATTCCTGTGCAGTTAAAGTCGCAGACCTGCATCTCTGGTACAGATTGAGTGTTGATTTGTTGCATCTACAGTACGTTGCAAACAAAGAACATTTAAAGAAAAAGTCACTGCACTACACCACTCAGCACGGCTTACTCACGCCAGGCGTCTCACGCTTTATGGCTTATTGAGGCGAGGTGCATGAGGAAATATCTGTACATCTCATTTTATACCTCTTTGACTAGTTGTTTCGTTTTGTTAGATTGACCACTATGACTTTCACTGAGTTGCTGTTAAAATCCATTTTGTTCTGGTTCTGACATTAACTGTTATGTCCAGGCACATTATAATAAAGACTTTTTTATAAAAGAGCAAAATTAACAGTTGCTTTTTACTCACGTCTAATTTTAATGGTCAGTATCTATTTTTTTCCTATGTCTTTTATTTTTTTTACTTTATCAGCAACTCAGCAAAACAAGACACAGGGAGCTACAAAACACATACAGTACTGTTGTCATCACAATAAGCATTTGAACAAATAAATGTTCCTCATTAATGACCAAACACACAGTGTGCATGGATTGCCTGAGGTACAAGGTCAGTCACTGGCTGATGTTGTTGCAGAAACTATGCAGGTGCATTTCAGATGTAACTAAGGTGCATGCAAATGTCACTGATTACCACGTGTGCACGCAGTCAACCTGTATGCCTCCTCTAGTTTATAGTTATATTTGACTTTACGGTCTGTGATGTAATAGCTATATAATAATGTGTGATAATCTGTCCTGGGACTGATATGCACCCCCAGGGCCCATCGGGGGGGGGGGGATTCAGTGATATGGGCCCATTTTTAAAGAGTGTTGCCAGCCACCACAGATACTTAGATAACCATTAGACAAATCTTGTAGATTCTATAGAAGCAAACGAAGCACCCATGTTTATCAGTGGTTCAGCTCCAACAGGTAACTGACCCTCTAATAGAGTGGTAATGTATAATTTGAGTCACACTTGACTACTTTTGAAAAAGCATTTCAGGGAGATTGTGAAAGCAACACCTATGAGCGCGGCGGTAAAGTGGGCGTGTACTGCTACATCTGAGAAGTGTGTCATAAATATACTTACATCCAAGTGTAACAAAGCCCCAAAGCAGTTTGTATGATCTATTTGTTCATAAAAATACACTGATACTTTTCAGAAAATACATGTAGCCATAGGGATCACTGTGCTTTATAACCAATGCAGGGAAATTATACTAATATACATAAGTGTAGCATTCCGGGGAGGCTTGTACTGTCATCGTATTTGTTTTTAGCTAACTGGCAAGACAAATGAAATCCTCACATACAGCTCATCCTGATTGACTACAATGCTATAACTATATACTAGGGGTGAGCGGGTTCGGATTTCTGAAATCCGAACCCCCCCGAGCCCCCCCGATCCGAGTCCGATCCGAGTCAGGCTCGACTTTTCCCGCCTGACTCGGATCTGAAATCGAGGCAAAACGTCATCATCCCGCCTTCCGAGTCTCGCGGGTTTTGGATCCTATATAAGGTACCCGCGTCGGCGCCATTTTCTCACTCGGCTGTGGACAGTGAAGAGGGAGGGTGGGAGTTAGGGCTGTGTAGTGTAGTGTAGTGTAGTGTAGTGTAGTGTAGTGCTGCTGTTGTCCACTACTTCAAAGTCCATAGGGGCTGGCTGTGTTGTGCTGTGCTGCTGTTGTTAATAGGGGCTGTGTCCACTACTTCAAAGTCCATAGGGGCTGGCTGGACTGTGTTGTGCAGTCAGTTCTCCATAGGGGCTGTGTCCACTCCAAAGTCCTGTGCAGTGTCCCAGTCCTAAAGGAGTGCTGTAGTGTTGTCCAGGGGGTGCTCTGTCCATCAGGGGTGCTCCCCCCAAGTGCTAAAAAAATAATATATTTTCTGTGTTTGTGAATTGTGTGCGCAGTAGCCGCACGTGCATCAACAAAGTAGTGCCAAGCGTGCGCCTGTGTCATAAGTAAAGGGCCGGCTGGCTTGACCGTTAAAGGGTGCTGTAACCCCCGAAAGTACACTCCAGTCCAAACCAAAAAAAAATTATTTTCTGTGTTTGTGAATTGTGTGCGCAGTAGCCGCACGTGCATCAACAAAGTAGTGCCAAGCGTGCGCCTGTGTCATAAGTAAAGGGCCGGCTGGCTTGACCGTTAAGGGTGCTGTAACCCCCGAAAGTACACTCCAGTCCAAACCAAAAAAAAAATTATTTTCTGTGTTTGTGAATTGTGTGCGCAGTAGCCGCACGTGCATCAACAAAGTAGTGCCAAGCGTGCGCCTGTGTCATAAGTAAAGGGCCGGCTGGCTTGACCGTTAAAGGGTGCTGTAACCCCCGAAAGTACACTCCAGTACAAACCAAAAAAAAATTATTTTCTGTGTTTGTGAATTGTGTGCGCAGTAGCCGCACGTGCATCAACAAAGTAGTGCCAAGCGTGCACCTGTGTCATAAGTAAAGGGCCGGCTGGCTTGACCGTTATGGGTGCTGTAACCCCCGAAAGTACACTCCAGTCCAAACCAAAAAAAAAATTATTTTCTGTGTTTGTGAATTGTGTGCGCAGTAGCCGCACGTGCATCAACAAAGTAGTGCCAAGCGTGCGCCTGTGTCATAAGTAAAGGGCCGGCTGGCTTGACCGTTAAAGGGTGCTGTAACCCCCGAAAGTACACTCCAGTCCAAACCAAAAAAAAATTATTTTCTGTGTTTGTGAATTGTGTGCGCAGTAGCCGCACGTGCATCAACAAAGTAGTGCCAAGCGTGCGCCTGTGTCATAAGTAAAGGGCCGGCTGGCTTGACCGTTAAGGGTGCTGTAACCCCCGAAAGTACACTCCAGTCCAAACCAAAAAAAAAATTATTTTCTGTGTTTGTGAATTGTGTGCGCAGTAGCCGCACGTGCATCAACAAAGTAGTGCCAAGCGTGCACCTGTGTCATAAGTAAAGGGCCGGCTGGCTTGACCGTTAAGGGTGCTGTAACCCCCGAAAGTACACTCCAGTCCAAACCAAAAAAAAAATTATTTTCTGTGTTTGTGAATTGTGTGCGCAGTAGCCGCACGTGCATCAACAAAGTAGTGCCAAGCGTGCGCCTGTGTCATAAGTAAAGGGCCGGCTGGCTTGACCGTTAAAGGGTGCTGTAACCCCCAAAGTACACTCCAGTCCAAACCAAAAAAAAAATTATTTTCTGTGTTTGTGAATTGTGTGCGCAGTAGCCGCACGTGCATCAACAAAGTAGTGCCAAGCGTGCGCCTGTGTCATAAGTAAAGGGCCGGCTGGCTTGACCGTTAAAGGGTGCTGTAACCCCCGAAAGTACACTCCAGTCCAAACCAAAAAAAAATTATTTTCTGTGTTTGTGAATTGTGTGCGCAGTAGCCGCACGTGCATCAACAAAGTAGTGCCAAGCGTGCGCCTGTGTCATAAGTAAAGGGCCGGCTGGCTTGACCGTTAAGGGTGCTGTAACCCCCGAAAGTACACTCCAGTCCAAACCAAAAAAAAAAATTATTTTCTGTGTTTGTGAATTGTGTGCGCAGTAGCCGCACGTGCATCAACAAAGTAGTGCCAAGCGTGCGCCTGTGTCATAAGTAAAGGGCCGGCTGGCTTGACCGTTAAAGGGTGCTGTAACCCACAAAGTACACTCCAGTCCAAACCAAAAAAAAAATTATTTTCTGTGTTTAGCCGCACGTATATATCAAATCGATATAACATAAATGGAGGACCAAACTTTCTCAGATAAAAATAAAATAGAGAAAGATCAAGAACCACTTCCTCCTAGTGCTGAAGCTGCTGCCACTAGTCATGACATAGACGATAACATGCCATCAACGTCGTCTGCCAAGGCCGATGCCCAATGTCATAGTAGAGGGCACATACAATCCCAAATGGCAAAGTTCAGGAAAATGACCTTGAAAAAGACATTTAAATCAGCTGAAGAGAAACGTAAACTTGCCAATATGCCATTTACGACACGGAGTGGCAAGGAACGGCTAAGGTCGATCCCTAGTATGTTCATGACTAGTGGTTCAGCTTCACATGACGATGGAAGCCCTCCTCCCACTAAAAAAATCAAAAGAGTTAAGCTGGCAAAAGCACAGCGAAGAACTGTGCTTTCTAAGAAGATATCACAAATCCCCAAGGAGAGTCCAAGTGTGGTGGTGGTTGCGATGCCTGACCTTCCCAGCACTGGACGGGAAGAGGTGGCTCTTTCCACCATTTGCACGCCCCCTGCAAGTGCTGAAAGGAGCACCCACAGTCCACTTGCTGATATGCAAATTGAAGATGTCACTGTTGAAGTACAACAGGATGAGGATACTGGTGTAGCTGGCGCTGAGGAGGAAGTTGGCGAGGAGGATTCTGATGGTGATGTGGTTTGTTTAAATCAGGCTCCGGGGGAGACAGTTGTTGTCCGTGGGATGAAAAAGCCCATCACGGTCATGCCTGGGCAGAAGACCAAACATTCCACCTCTTTGGTCTGGCAATATTTCTATCCAAATCCGGACAACAACTGTCTTGCCATATGTACCATATGTAAAGGTGAAATAAGTAGGGGTAGGGACGTCAACCACCTAGGAACATCCTCCCTTATACGGCACCTGCAGCGCGTTCATAAAAAGTTACTGTCAAGTTCAGAAACTTTGGCTAAGACCGTAAGCAGTCCAGGGACACCTAAATCCCGTTGTCCTGTTGTATCCAAGCGCCTGCAAACCACACCGTCAACTCCCTCCTCGTCAATTTCCTCCTTAGTCAGGATCGGAAGTAGTCCTGCAGGCCATGTCACTGGCATGACTGACTCTCCTATCCGGGATTCCTCTGGAGGATCCTGCATTGCTACGCCTACTGCTGCCGCTGCTGCTGTTGCTGCTGCTGGGAGTCGTTCATCATCCCAGAGAGGAAGTAGGAACACCACTACTTTTACTAAACAATTGACCCTCCAACAGTCCTTAGCGAGGAGGATGAAGTACGACAGCAGTCATCCTGAAGCAAAACGTATAACTGAGGCCTTGACTGCTATGTTGGTGTTAGACGTGCGTCCGGTATCCGCCATTAGTGCAGTGGGATTTAGACAATTGATGGAGGTAGTGTGTCCCCGGTTCCAAATCCCGTCTAGATTCCACTTCACTAGGCAGGCGATACCGAGACTGTACAGAAACGTCAGAAAAAGTGTCCTCAGTGTCCTGAAAAATGCCGTTGTACACAATGTCCACTTAACCACGGACATGTGGACAAGTGGAACAGGGCAGACTAAGGACTATATGACTGTGACAGCCCACTGGGTAGATGTATCACCTTACGCAGCAACAGCAGCAGCGTCACCAGTAGCAGCATCTCAGAAATGCCAGCTCGTTACAAGGCAGGCTACGCTGTGTATCACCGGTTTCAGTAAGAGGCACACCGCTGACAACCTCTTAGAGAAACTGAGGGAAATCATCGCCCAGTGGCTTACCCCACTTGGACTCTCCTGGGGATTTGTGATATCTGACAACGCCACCAATATTGTGCGGGCATTACATCTGGGCAAATTCCAGCACGTCCCATGTTTTGCTCACACAATAAACTTGGTGGTGCAGAATTTTCTGAAAAGCGACAGGGGCGTGCAGGAGACGCTTTGGGTGGCCCGAAAAATTTCTGGCCACTTTCGCCATTCAGCGACTGCGTGCCGAAGACTGGACCGCCAGCAAACACTCTTGAACCTGCCCCGCCATCACCTGAAGCAAGAGGTTGTGACGCGGTGGAACTCAACCCTCTATATGCTTCAGAGGATGGAGGAGCAGCAAAAGGCCATACAAGCCTATACATCCACCTATGACATAGGCAAAGGAGGGGGTATGCACCTGACTCAAGCGCAGTGGAGAATGATTTCCGTGTTGTGCAAGGTTCTCCAGCCCTTCGAACTTGCCACACGTGAAGTCAGTTCAGACACTGCCAGCTTGAGTCAGGTCATTCCCCTCATCAGGCTTTTGCAGAAGCAGCTGGAGAAAGTGAAGGAGGAGCTAAGACGGAGCGATTCCGCTCGGCATGTGGGACTTGTGGATGAAGCCCTTCATTCGCTTTGCCAGGATTCCAGGGTGGTCAATCTGTTGAAATCAGACCACTACGTTTTGGCCACCGTGCTCGATCCTAGGTTTAAAGCCTATGTGGTGTCTCTCTTTCCGGCCGACACAAGCCTGCAGAGGTGCAAAGACCTGCTGGTGAACACACTGTCAGCTGAAGCGGAACGTGACACGTCAACGGCTCCTTCTTCATTTTCTCCTGCAACTGGGGCTGCCAGGAAAAAACTTAGGTATCCTAAGCAACCCGCTGGCGGTGATGCAGGGCAGGCAGGACCAAGTTTGGACATCTGGTCCGGACTGAAGGACCTGGCAACAATTTCTGACATGTCTACTGTCACTGCATATGATACTGTCACCATTGACAGAATGGTGGAGGATTACATCGGTGACAGCATCCAAGTAGGCATGGCAGACAGTCCATACCTGTACTGGCAGGAAAAAGAGGCAATTTGGAGGCCCCTGTACAAACTGGCTCTATTTTACCTGAGTTGCCCCCCCTCCAGTGTGTACTCCGAAAGAGTGTTTAGTGCAGCCGGGAACCTTGTCAGCGAAAGGCGTAGGAGGTTGCTTCCACAGAATGTGGAGAAGATGATGTTCATCAAAATGAATTATCAGCTCTTCCAGGGAGACCAGCCTCCAGAAGGTACAGAGGGACCTGTGGTGGTGGATTCAAGTGGGGACGAGTTAATACTTTGTGAGGATGAGGATGTACACACTGAAGAGGGTGAGGAATCGGTGGATGAGGAGGATGAGGATGACATCTTGCCTCCATAGAGCCAGTTTGTGCAGGGACACATTAATTGCCAGCTTGTTTTGTGGGGGCCCAAACGAACCAATCATTTCAGCCACAGTTGTGTGGCAGACCCTGGCGCTGAAATGATTGGTTTGTTAAAGTGTGCATGTCCTGTTTATACAACATAAGGGTGGGTGGGAGGGCCCAAGGACAATTCCATCTTGCACCTCTTTTTTTTCTTTGCATTATGTACAGTTTGGGGCCTAGTTTTTCAAACTGCCATCCTGTCTGCCACTGCAGTTTCACGCCTAGATGGGTCACGTGTTTGTGCCGCCCACTCGTGTCGCTTAGCATAGTCATCCAGCTACCTCGGTGCAACGTTTTGGACATAAAAACACTATTGTGAGGTGTGAGGTGTTCAGAATAGACTGAAAATGAGTGGAAATTAAGGTTATTGAGGTTAATAATAGCATAGGAGCAGAAAAACCTACAAATTCTGTGATTTTAGCTGTTTTTATGCTTTTTTAAAAAAAATTACAGATCCAAAACACAAAACCCAGAACCCAAAACACGGAAGGGTGGTTTTGGCAAAACCAATCCAGATCCAAAACACGAAGAAAGATCCAGATCCAAAACCAAAACACAAAACACGAAAAGTGGCCGGTGCACACCCCTACTATATACCCAATATTTCCTGGACTTTTACGTGAATTAAATAAGTACCATGCATCTAGATGTTGTTTTTGCATGCTGTGGATAATTATGTGTACATCTGTAAGAAAGCCTTAGATGTATTGACACAAATGACATCACCCATTAGAGAAGGATTTATAGCTCTTCACATTTATGTCACTAATGGACATACAATGTTAATTTAAGGATTATTAGTACCATTTGATTCTCATTATTTTGTGCAGGTCATCCACAGTATTTGCAAGAAAAACAAGTGATTGTGTCAGGATTGTATTTCGGGGTTGCGGATCCCCCTCCCTCTCTTTACAGCCTGCCCTTGCTGCACAACCTATGTGTAAAATCTCAGTTTATACGTACTATCAATCTACTAGCATATAACATATGTTTTTACAAATTCTGATCCTAAAACAACAGCAGTAAATGCAAAAGAATCAAGCTGTGATGTTAAAATACATTTATTGCAACATGCAAGAAAAATTTAATTGACATCATAAAATGAACAGGTTTATGGAAAGATTTTGCATACAGTGTCGTAAAAGAATTATTTTACTAGTACTGTTTAAAAATAGATAGCAACATAAAAGATGCAAAATACACACACAAACACACGCCACTGATGTTTAGAATGTCTGTTTAATAATTATGGTAATTTTCGTGCATGAATGAAATACAAGAAAAGGTTTTGCAAATAACGTATTTTTTAATGAATGTACTGACTATGTAATTACATACAATACTCAATATAACATTCATTGCGTTCAATTACACTTGGACACCTCTCTTTTTGTAATTTAAGAAAAAATTTATTTCAGATGCTATTGAAATTATAATATGCAAGGAAAACTGCACTTTATTTCTGTAAAACATCTGGCAAGGGGATTGAGAATCCTTTACGACTTGCCAATCTGAAGAAACCTTGGTAAGGGAAAGCAAAGATAACAGACTAAGGGTAAAGCTGCTATTCATTGAATCCATTTTTAATAGCATTGTTCCTAAATACTCCACGAGTACGGAGCATCTGTCATGGTTTCCTGGTATTACCCAGTCTTAGGGGTCTATTTACTAAGCAGTGTTAGGAGACAAAGTGAAAGGAGATAAGGTACCAGTTAATCAGTTCCCAACTGTCAATTTTCAAACACAGCCTGTGACTTGGCAGTTAGGAGCTGATTGGCTGGTACCTTAGCTCATTTCACTTTGTCTCCTAACACTGTTTAGTAAATAGACCCCTCAGTAATGTAATGTCATTAAACGAAAATAGCTAATCTGTTTATCTTGCTGTTTGTTGCTGTTGTTAGCTACTTATATATGTTTCTCCATCAGGCTTTATAACCTATATAACAATGCTTTGCTAGGCTACATTATCATGGGCCTGATTCAGAGGTGGACGGAATTAAACCATTTGGGGCACAAACACCGAATGTGCACTTTCATCTTGATGGTCACCGCCCAGGGATGCAGATCAGAATTGCACGGACTTTTTGCGCACAATGGTGGATTAGAGCCGCAGCCAGTTGCAGTGGTTGCAGTCGCAGCTGCTGCTGAAACTCCGTCCACCTCTGAATCAAGCCCCATGTCTTTTCAGCAATGGCAGCTTTGTTATTACGCTGTAAAGGTGATGTAGTTTGTCCTGTACATTGACATCTCTGAGCAGCATAGTTGCCAACCTCTGTGACATCTCTTGTTCTTGGGCTCTTTCTATTCTTTTTTAATATTTGTTGTATATTGTGACTATACCTATAATACAATCTAAACAAACACAGGGCCATAAGTTAAAGAATTATCTATGATTCAAATTGCAAACTGCTTAGTCCTGAAATTTCTATCTACTCGCCTTACAAATGACTTTAATCAATGTAGCTAATGTGAAGATTCCAGACAACCCAGTTTAGAATATTGAAAAAATATCCCTAAAAACAATTTAATTAAATAAATCAAATTAAATTAGGTTAAATTAATTCATATATTTCTATTATAATTGAAAACACTCATATTTGAAAGTGTTAGACATGTTTCATTTTGATATTGCAACCACTGTTCTCAATTGTGGTCATCGTACATGCGTCATTAGTGTTCAGCTGTTGATAAAGTTAGATAAAATGAATGCAGCTAGGGGCTTGTTATCTGGACTCTGATATAGAAGAAGGTGTTCCTAGGGATGGCCATCAGTGGAATAACTAACAATGGTTTAATTGTCATCCCTGTTCTATTAAGCACTGGCCAAATCAGAGGTGGGGGTGTGGCTTTTCAGGTTGTGTCAGGGGTCAGAGCTAGGCTCCATGTCCTGGCACCAAGAAGAAAGATAACATTGCAGGGCTCTGTGCCATCGATGGAGAACCATTGGATCTCCACCATTGTGGGCAAAACTGTTGACCATTGGTGGTTAACCATTGATGACCATCTCTAGGTTCCTTCTTTCTTCTCCTCCATGTTGAAAGCAGCATGTTAAAGTCTGCAGCATGTGTTTGATCCTGTTTGTACATAAAGAGTTACTGTTTGATCATAGTTGCTACTATATAGCATATATGCTAACAGATTATGGGATGAGGACTGCAGAAAGAATAGAAAGGAAAGTTAAAACCTCAGTAGAAGAAAAGACAGAGCCCAGAGGAAATAGCTGCTGCTACAGTACCAGTATTTCACCCAAATTCACAGTGATGAATCTGTCTAACCAGAACTATCAGACAATGAATTCAAAGTAAAGATGCTGCTCAGAAGAGAAGATAAGATATGTGTAAACATATACAAGAGGGTAAGCCTGACCCAGTCACAGAATAATGGACTGAGAAAGACCAGAAATCTGGGAATCAGAGACCAGAAACATGTGAATGTTTTGTGTGCAAGAAACCTGGTCACTTAAAGGCAGACTGTGTAGTCTGGAAAGCCAGAATGAATCAGCTAAATAAGCAAAAAGCAAAGAGAGCTATAAAGGAATTGTAAAATACTTCTAATGTACTTTCAATACATGCACAGATATAGTGATAAATGCTTGGCGTATTGACTGAGTAGCTACTAGTCATTCTATGGTCACTATATGAAGGACTATGTGAAGGTTATATTTATACAGTCTCTCCAACATAAACCAGATAGATACTTATGAAGAATGTCTTACAGTATATATGCCTAATCTTGACACCAATCTCTCTGTGCAAAAGTTTACCAAACATGAACATGTTGTGACATTGAAAGGTGATAAATGCATTATTACACATTGTAAATATACACTTGCAGGAGGAAAAAAATCACAAATCAACTGGAGTAGTTAAACTGTAACTCAGACTGCTCAGCAACCTGATCCAGAATCCTGGAAAGAGATGCAGAAAACTGCCTACCCATGAAAAGGAAAAATGGATTAAAGTTGATGATGAATAGATGGAATCTCAAACAGCTCCAGACATCGGACATTACATAGTTAACTCCAGGATAACATTCAATTGGATGTAAATGGATTTTTAAGACCAAATGTGACTCTGAAGGTAAAGTTTATAGATTCAAAGCAAGATTAGTGGCAAAGGGGTATTCTCAAAATATGGTAAAGATTATGATGCCAGTTGCTAAACAGAGTACTTTCAGATCCTTGATCACCATAACTGCATTAAGAAACATGCAAGTGAGAAATTATGACAACAAAACTGCTTTTCTTAATGGTAATATAGAAGAAAATTATACAAAGATGACATTTTGTCCGTTAAAAATAATGTTTTGCCTCATTTAGAGATCTGAACTTGGTGTGGAGATCCGAGCCAAAATCGAACCACTCATCTCTACTAATTACATGTATGTTCCACTTCGTATAGTCCATCGTTACACCCTCTCTGAAATAGCAGTTGGATATTATTGTTAGGGGTTTAGAGAGGAGAGGTGCAGATACATAGTACAGTACCTGGGGGCTAGTTTGGCCCAGAAGTGCATACAGTTCTACATGGGGTGCCTGACGTGGAACAGCCACGTTACCCATACATTGACCTGCCCAATCTCTTACCAGCCCTCCGGGTTGTGGCAATAATGTGCCAAGACAAAAGATGCATAGATTTGTAGGATGTCAAAGAGTATTAAAAATGATGTTGTAAAAAAATTACAAAGTAAAGGAATTAAAAAACATATTTAAAAGATCTGTATTCAATATACTGTACAGGTTGCCGTCTGACATGATAAACATACGTTACATAAATGTGTAAATAATATTCTTTCTGCTATACTCTATTTTCTTCCAAGAATCCCATAGTCACCGCACTCTCAGGAGAGCCACATCCTATCTACAGTAGCAACCAGGGACGCCACTGCCCTACAATTATTATGGATATTTGTTTCAATTTCATCCACTGATTCATATAATGTTTTATGTACTGTATAAGAGATGTTAATAAAAGGTTTCTTTGACGCTTGCTTGCACAAAAATGGTCTAATATTGGATCCTCTTTTTCAAGCTATGAATTAACCCAGCAGGACACTATAATATAATGCTGATGGTTCAGCAATAAAAAAAAAAGTTAAACTTTTACAGATATAAAAAATGCCTATACATAAGCTCAGTCTCACCACTTCCCCTGAAACACAAGCTATTACGAAGATGTCCTGTTGTTTTCACACATTATAATCAAAATCCCATACGATGGTCTATTTTTCGAGTATGTGTAAAACGAAGCAGCCTTAGTGTAGGATACAAAGTATCATAAATGGGTCACTTACTTTTCATTTGACTTTCGTAAAAACCTAAGAGAGATCATGTTAAAGATGATGCTTTGATGTGCTATTCAGAGATTGAATTATGTCCCCTAGAAGTGAGTAAAACTGTTAGACAGAATATTCTGTAACATACTCATAAGGCAGCTTTTACTCCCTGAAACTTATTTCCATCATGATTATCTAACAGCCCATCTTACACCAATCCCACTTGTCAAACAACCTGAGCTTGAGATGGTTTGAAGTCATTATATGTGAGAGCCTATTAGAGTGAGTGATGCGTAGCTTGAAAGAGGACAAAAAAAGAGAAATTGGTTCAAGACAGAATTGTTCAATATAAACAAGTGGTATTTTCTAAGGAATTAAATAAACAATGTATTTGTTACTGCATATTACAATGCTTAATAAATAGAGGCACAAGTAAGCAAGAACATAAATCACATTTGGGGTCTTATTCTGAGTCGGGTGCAAAGTGGCTGTAATTGCAGGAAGCCACGATAGTCACAATTACTACCTTATGCTAATGCAAGTATCCATATGGCCTCACTGCTGTATGGGGGAGATTTATTAAGCAGTTTAAAGAGTGAGAAGTTGCCCATAGCAACCAATCGGCTCGTACTTATCATTTTATAGAATGTACTTGATAAATGCTATCTCAATGCTGATTGGTGGCTTCGGGCAAATTCTCGATTCGTCCACTCTTTTCACTTTGTTAAATCTCCCCTACTCTTTGCAACCATCATCATTTGTATTGACACTTGCACTTGCCTCTTGCTAGTTGTAAGAGATCCATCAGAAACAGGCTTCACTGTATACATGCATGACACTCCCATGAGATGGATCTATTGCCTGCGACGGCAACGTTGCCACCTAGAAACACCCATTTCATGCAAGGAGAGATCAACCCAACATCTGTCCAAATCCAGAGAAATGCAAAAAATATTGTAGATATACTTCTGCCAATGCACAGATTGCTAAAATTTTCTATTTGCAGCCATATAGTATACGGAGTTGCATCTGACTCAGAACCAGGGCCGTAATGACTGCAATGACTATATGCTGTACATGGGGCCTGAATCAGACACGGATGGTATCTGCAGTCCGTCCGCAATTGCCGATGGTTGCTAATCTGCGCATGCGTATGCATCGCGGTGCGCATGTGCAAACTACACAGTGCGATCACAGATCCCTCGCTCGCCCAGCAAAACCAGTCCAGCAGAGTGAGAGACAGGAGAGGCCGTTTGTGGGTGGTGACAGGGGCAGTACAATAAAAACGGGGGATTGGAGGTGCGAACGCAGGCGTGCCCGAGTGTTTCAACGCCGTTCTAGAGGCGTGCATAATTAACAGGCAGCGTCATAGTACACGTCACCAGCCATTTTTTTTCTCTGTTTTCCTCGCAATGCTTGCGGTAAAAAAAAGCTACCACAAGCACTGCGTTCACATCCGATAGTGGTCGATGTACCAATGTTTTCACAATCTTCCAGGAGATGACATGGGGCAGTGGGCATCTCTGCAAACGCTAAGGGGAGTCTGCATACACAAAGTGAACGCTCGTACAGGTACGATAGGCATACACAAAGTGAACGCTCGTACAGGTGCCATGGCCAGCGATCGCTCCCCGCCGCGTCACTTTCAAATATTTGCATACGCATCATGCGAGCGTACGCTCATAGCGACCGGTTCTGAATCAGGCCCTTGTCTCAGAAATATAACATTTAGTTCGAGTAGTTGCATTTTCATTTTACCATGAAGAGTTTACTATTTAAAAGCCACAGGAGTTGGTAAGCCAGTATTACATGGAAAGTTGCCAACGCAGAGTACAGATCTATTTACTTACAACCACATTGTGTGCGTGGAATGTAATGTGGATATTATCAAATATGCACAGGTTGTGTGCAAAAATACAGCTCCGCCGCCCTATTCTAATGCTTGATTTTATAGGTGTGATCATTATCAGTGTGTACTTGCATCAGTCCTATACTAGGTGCTAGAGGTTTAGCTAAATACACAGCTCTGCATAGCCTGCAATTCCGTCGACATGACCATGCTCAACTTAGGCTATGAGTGAACACCCCATTACTACTCCGTTGCGCCCCTTCACCCACTCATTTTTGTTCTGTTTGAAACACACAGCCATGCATGGGCTTCTTTGTATCTAGAGTTAATTCATTTCCACAGAAGATAAAAAATCTAGCTAATGTAATGTGCCCCATAAAAGTATTTTGTGAGATAGAATGTTGCAGCTATTAAGTACCGTGTGTTGCTTGCACCTTAGATTAAATTGTGAAAATGTGTTATCCAGGCTGTTGATTTTAGAGGTAAAATAAAACTTGATATATGCCATTAGCATTGTATTTATTTAAGTAATAGCGACCCACCCTGGATTCGCATGGCAGCAATTTCATCTCACCACAGCCCCCTACACCTTAAAACAACCTACGCCATATCACCACAATCCTCTGCATCTCACCAAAATCCCCTGAATCTCACCACAGCCCCCTGCATCTCACCACAGCCCCCTGCATCTCACCACAGCCCCCTGCATCTCACCACAGCCCCCTGCATCTCACCACAATCCCCTGCATCTCACCACAGCCCCCTGCATCTCACCACAATCCACTGCATCTCAGCACAATCCACTGCATTTCACCACAGCCCCCTGCATCTCACCACAGACCCCTGCTTCTCACCACAGCCCCCTGCATCTCACCACAATCCCCTGCATCTCACCACAGCCCCCTGCATCTCACCACAATCCCCTGCATCTCACCACAGCCCCCTGCATCTCACCACAATCCCCTGCATCTCACCACAGCCCCCTGCATCTTACCACAATCCACTGCATCTCACCACAATCCACTGCATTTCACCACAGCCCCCTGCATCTCACCACAGCCCCCTGCTTCTCACCACAGCCCCCTGCTTCTCACCACAATACCCTGCATCTCACCACAGCCCCCTGCATCTCACCACAGCCTCCTGCATCTCACCACAGCCCCCTGCATCTCACCACAATCCCCTGCATCTCACCACAGCCCCCTGCATCTCACCACAATCCCCTGCATCTCACCACAGCCCCCTGCATCTCATCACAGCCCCCTGCATCTCACCACAATCCACTGCATCTCACCACAATCCACTGCATCTCACCACAGCCCCCTGCATCTCAACACAATCCCCTGCATCTCACCACAGCCCCCTGCATCTCACCACAGCCCCCTGCATCTCACCACAATCCACTGCATCTCACCACAGCCCCCTGCATCTCACCACAATCCACTGCATCTCACCACAGCCCCCTGCATCTCACCACAGCCCTCCTGCATCTCACCACAATCCACTGCATCTCACCACAGCCCCCTGTATCTCACCACAATCCACTGCATCTCACCACAGCCCCCTGCATCTCACCACAGCCCCCTGCATCTCACCACAATCTACTGCATCTCACCACAGCCCCCTGCTTCTAACCACAATCCACTGCATCTCACCACAGCCCCCTGCATCTCACCACAGCTCCCTGCATCTCACCACAATCCACTGCATCTCACCACAGCCCCCTGCATCTCACCACAGCCCCCTGCATCTCACCACAATCCCCTGAATCTCAACACAGCCCCCTGCTTCTCACCACAGCCCCCTACATCTTATAACAACCTAAGCCATGTCACCACAATCCTCTGCATCTCACCACAATCCCCTGAATGACACCACAGCCCCCTGCATCTCACCACAGCCCCCTGCATCTCACAACAGCCCCCTGCATCTCACCACAATCCCCTGCATCTCACCACAATCCACTGCATCTCACCACAGCCCCCTGCTTCTCACCACAGCCCCCTACATCTTATAACAACCTACGCCATGTCACCACAATCCCCTGCATCTCACCACAATCCCCTGCATCTCACCACGATCCCCTGCATCTCGCCACAGCCCCCTGCATCTCACCACAATCCACTGCATCTCACCATAGCCCCCTGCTTCTCAATACTGCCCCCTGCTTCTCACTACAGGGCCAATGGGCCTGATTCAGAGCCGGACGCTATTTGCGCTCGCTCGTTCAGAAAAAGGGGCCGGCTATTTAAATTGAGCGCTCGCTCTTTGCGGTCTGTTGACGCCTCTATGTCTGAGCGAGCGAACTAAATATGCGCTCGCTATTTTGTAAAGACGCCCCCTGGCCGCTCGCATCATATGTCATCTCCGCTATTTATTTGATTGATCGAGTACATCGAAAGGCATCTGAACTGCTCACAGTGCTTGTGGTTGGATTGTCCTACCGCAACCATGCGAACAGTTCAGGCTAAGAAACAACCAAGTGATGTGGTCGATGACGCTGCTTTGTTAATTATGCACACCCTTAAAACGCCCGTTTTGACCTTTTGGCACGCCTGCATTCGGATCACCACTCCCCGTTTTCAAGCACCTTCCCCTGTTACCACCCACAAACGCCTCATTCTGTCACTCAAATTAGCAGGCGTTCGCTATTTTGCGAGCACACAATTTCCGACCGCAATGAATGGTTCGCGTATGCATATGCGTATTACAACCCATATGCATGCGCAGTTGTGCGAACATCGCTCGGAGCGAACGAGCGGCCGCTTACGAGCGGCTCTGAATCAGGCCCAATGATCACAATAAGCTGTTACATACGGCCCACCCGTCTGAGATGAATGATTTTTTTTCCGGATGCGTGCACCATTCTACAATCCAATTCTCCTACTTTGCAGAGTATTAGAGCATGTTTGGGAGACTGGGGGATTGGTGGAAGTACCTAGCACCAGCCCTGGACATACAGTATATGTACACACAGATCTCCGTATACACTGGATAGTATATGTAATACAGTATTAATAATAAACACAATAGAGTCTATAGTATTGGCTGTAGGGAAGCGGGATAAAAATCTAACTTTCTGTATGAAGCATTTAACTCATATAAACAACATAAGTGGCCAGGAAAAGGTTAATCTTTGACGCGCAGCAGCTCTGTTCCATCCATTATACTGCATATTTGGCCAAAGGTCTAGAAAAGTCATATTATATATACCACTGCCATTGTGGTCTCAATGGGAGCTGCTGGCCACCCTAGCAAGTTTCCGGGAAACTGGAACCCCTCTTCCTGCGCTCTCCTCTGGAGAAATACGAGCTTAAGTGGAATAGACCCTCTTAATCACTAATCATGAGATGTACCTATTGGGGATCTATCAAGAGTGAATCTCAATAAAATTTATTTTATTAGATAGTATAGATCACAGGTTCTCAAACTCGGTCCTCAGGACCCCAAACAGTGCATGTTTTGCAGGTATACTCACAGAATCACAAGTGAAATAATTAGCTCACCTGCAGATATTTAAAATATGTCAGTAACTAATAAATACACTTTTGCATCTGCTGGGTGACCTGGAAAACGTGACCTGTGTGGGGTCCCGAGAACCGAGTTTGAGAACCACTGGTATAGATAATACAATTTCGACCATCAGGAATGACAGGTACAAAAGTCATTTGTGACAGTACAATTTATTATAGATTTTAAATAAAAGTATCATAAAAAAAAATCTAAATATGACACACTATCTGAACCAATAAAAAGACGTGAAATACTAAAATTTACTTTCAAAAACATCATATACTATAAAAAAATATTTAACTTTTTAAAAATAATTGAAATAAAAAATAAAAATCAGGTTCTTACTTCTCTAAGCACATGTTTAGCAGTATCCCAATCCACTTTGCCAGTCAGTGTGACAATAGAGCACCTGTCCTGACAAGGGTCTTTTGTTAAATACTGTAGCTCTGAAAAACAATTTCTAATCGCTACAATATACTTTTCAGGACCCCACTGCCACCAATAATAACATATGATAGCATATGATACATATATTGTAGTAATATTTTCTTGCAAGAGTATAAGGTGTATTGAAATGAACAAATAACATGCATAAAAGCAATAATTTAATATGTATGAAACAGTGGCGAAAGTTCATCCCAGACGCCCGGAGGCAAGTTATCATTTGGTGCCCTCCCCCCCCCACCGAATATGTGACTGTTTCTATTAGGCCTATTTACTAAAGTAAATTTGCAGGATATCAGGATATCAGGATATCCTCCCAAAACACCCTTTTTCAGAAGATATCTGCAGATTTATAGAATCCCTTGAATGTATTTGCATTCCGGAGACTGGTAGCTAGTACTATCTCAAGGTGGTGTTAGCTACTGTTGCATATGGTCTACAAATCGCAAAAAAGGAATCAGGAGAAGTATCCCAGGCATCCCTCCCTGACACTCTCTACTCAGACCACTCATGCACAGTAGCGCTGAAGGAGAAGTGAAGAGTTTGCATTAGGGTTGTGTATAGATCCCCTTCAGTAATGTGTCTGGAACACATGCAAAGGGGTTGGGATACGGGATATCAGCAGTTGGGATCCCAGCTTTCAAAATCCTGTCTCCGGCATCCCGACCTTTGTTGGTCGGTATGCTAACCCTCCCCTTCTCCCTACCCTAACCCTCCTTCTTTGGTGCCTAACCATAACCTCTCCCTCTAGTGCCTGAACCTAACCTCCCCCTTCTCACACCCTAAACCTATATCTCTCCGCTTAGAGCCTAGCCCTAACCCTCCCCCTAGTATCAGCATCCCGATTGCTGGGATGCCAAACTCTCCCCATGCAAAGGTACACAGCTCTCCCATTGTATACCAGAGACACAAGATAAGGCATAACATTGCAACGTTGTCTATTGTTAAAATAGGGACTGCACTGAGGAATGTAATGTATGTTTGTATGTATGTCCTGTGGTTACTCAGGAGTATATACATCTATGCATTAGTCACAGATAAGACAGTGACCTGTATAGTGCAATTACTGTAGCATGAGGCTGAGAGTCATCCTGATGGAGGCGAAAGCCACCTGATGTGGGGTGGAGAGCGCTCCTGATAACCCTGGTGGAGGGAAAAATCACCTGATGTAGGTGGGGAGCCCTCCTGATACCCCTGATGGAAAGGAAAACCACCTGATGTGGGGGCTTTGAGGACTAAGTTTCAGTTAAAATACAGTAAGACTGCCACTGTGGCGGGACTACAAATCACAAAATGCCGATTGCTTCACATGCCAGGAAGTTGCTCCACTAAAGATCTGCCCCAAGACTCAGTCCCTGGTGCCCCGGGCCCCCGCCTCCCATGCCCTCTTACCCGTAGCTCCGTCTGGTGCTTCCTTGTTGACATCCAGCTCCAGGAAGATCTGCAGCCACGCTCAAGCTCGGGCCCACTGCACAGGTCTGCGACTAGAACTTCCGCTAGGGAGGAGTGGGACGGGAGGTGTGGGCGAGGGGGGGCACCAGGACTGCTGCATGGGTTCGCAGCAAGGTCTGCTGCCAGGAAGGAGTGGGACAGGGAGTTGTGGGTGAGGAGGGGCGCCAGACGTGTCTCACTGGCATAAGAAGATGCTGAGGAACAGCGACACCAATGAGCAGGGCAGGCTATATAGATAGATGGAAGCAGCATTTGATGGTCTGACACAGAGCTAGACACTAGTATATAGTTATGGTAGCTTCCAAGGTGCCTGGAAGAGGTGCCATGTATTGACCGGCTGTGACGGTACACTCCGGGTACATATTTACAGCTCTAAGTGAGCTGAATATATTGTGGGCAATGGAGGAGTTGCCCCTTCAGTCCTGGCGTCCAGCGGCATAAAATACAGTTACATTACATGTACACAATTCAAGCAAATGTACAGGTTCTTTCTGTAACTAAATCTGTGACAAAAATGACATATATGCTGGGTACACACTGCACAGATATATCTGCAGATACATCTGTAGGTGATGGTCGTTCATATACACTGATCGGCCATCATCATCCAGGCAGCCGCGGGTCCCGCTGGCCGGGGGTTGCCTCACGACCACCTCCAGGTGACTGCCGCTGATCGCCCGTACACACTTGCCGATGGACAGATATGTCTGCAGATATATCTGTCCAGATATATCTGTCCATGCCTCCACATGACATACAAACTCCAGTTCCCATTCAATTACTATTCCAACACATGCCCTTTGTGAATTCTCTATGGTCGTATGGTGTTGCTAGGCAGTGTTGCCAAGTGAAAGTACACTGTGTGAGATGGTTCACTATGCATGATGTGGGAGGACAAAAGCTTCAAGAGGACAAGACAAAACCTCTTTTTTCTATAAAACATTCTGATATTGCATATAGCAGAGTAGGTGAACTGCATTCACAACTAGCAAAGGCCAGGGTCATATAATGATTCAGCTAGTTAATATTTAAAAGCCTTTTACTCCACATCCAATCTTTCTGTACATACTGTAAATTTCTCTTCCTTCGATTGGGTCTTTAATGTCTTCAAAATATTTCAATATCCTTCAAGCTTCACTTAATTGGTGCATTAGGTTGTATTACTGTGTCTAGTGGATGATTATTTCCCATAAATATTACAGAGTTTTACAGAGTAGCAGACAGTGGTAGATCTTTTGTATGTGCAGGAATCCAGGGGTCATTCTCCCACAGTGGCGTAACTATGGAGGGTGCAGGGAGTGCGGTTGCTATGGGGCCCTTCAGCTTAAGGGGCCCGCTGGCCCAACGATCGCACCCCCTGCACCCTCCATATGCCGGGCGCCCGCTGAGATTGTGTTACCAGCGGACGCCCGGCTCCTATTCAAAGCCCCAACGGCAGCCGAAGGATGGAGCTCACTCCGTCTTCCGGGTCCCGCAGTGCACTATGGGAGTGAGGTCATGATGTCACTCCCATAGTGCCGAGGAGCGGGCGCTGGGGCGGACGGCGGCTTCACAGGAGCAGGGATAAAGGTAAGTGGTTTTTGTGTGCGTGCGTGTGCGCGCGCGGGGGTAGGGGGGGGGGCAGCTACTGGGATCTCACTACTGGGGGCAGCTACTGGGATCTCGCTACAGGGGGGTCACTACTGGGGAGAGCTACAGGGGGTCACTACTGGGGGCAGCTACAGGGGGCTCACTACTGGGGGCAGCTACAGGGGGCTCACTACTGGGGGCATTACAGATGGCTCACTACTGGGGGCAGCTACAGGGGGCTCACTACTGGGGCATTACAGGGGGCTCACTACTGGGGGCATTGCAGGGGGCTCACTACTGGGGGCAACTACAAGGGGCTCACTACTGGGGGCATTACAGGGGGCTCATTACTGGGGGCACTGCGTAAGGGGCACCATTACAGTGGGCATTTAATGTTTTAGAGGAACTACTGTGGTTATTGTGTGAGACCTAAGTTAGGGGGGCCCCTTAAAAATGTTGCTATGGGGCCCAAAAAGTTCTAGTTACGCCCCTGTTCTCCCAACTCAGCCTCCTATCAGGAGCACGTCACTCAGAAGAGAACTTCGATCTGCCAGAGACTGGGGACCAGAGATCTGCATTTCTGGGTTCTTTAACACTTATGGAGCCCCGTGACACAATGTTCCACAACTGGCAGCAGAGATCTACAAATCTACAACCAGTCATTTATATTCTGTAGTAGGAATATATTTAAATATACCCGTTTTGTCCCTTACTTAGGTTGAGTTTCCTACTGACGCCAGCAGTGAAAGATTACAATGGCAGCTCCTTATAAGTGACCTAAAGGGTAGATTTCATAAAGTAACTTGAGGCATTCTGTAGTTTGTAAGTGGTGCAGTTTACTGTTTTAAGGACCAATAAAAACAGAAAAAAATACAAAAACAAAGTCAAGTCAAATGCAATCTTCCCCACAGCTGCTATGCTATTTGAATGTGCTGATGTATAATTATTCTGCAGATCGTAATGTGCAGATTCCATTCCAACAAAAAACGGAATAAATAATAACTAAAAGAGAACACAAATACAGAAATCATAGAATTTTGTACTTTTATTCAGCTTTTATTTATTTATTCAATTTAATAAAAGCAAAGCCCCACATAAAATAGCATGAAACCAAACGGCAACATCTCAAACTGGCTTGTGGCTTGGAGTAAAATAACTGACAGCCCAGTCTGGCTGGGTTCTTAGGGAATGATTAGAGCACGTCACTGGAGCAATGGTCAATGATAAATAGTACTAGGTCCCTACTGGAACCCCAGGCTGTTAGGTATCAGGATAAAAATACTTTCAATTAAAGTGACAAGCTATTGTGACACTAGAAGTACCAGCATATGCTGTCAGCCTATAAGTGTTTTTGCATGCTGATGCTCAGACAATTACTTATAGCTTCTCTGTGAGTGGTTGAGCTCAGGCAATGGCAAGAGAAGGACAGCCTCATTTTGCAGCAAAATGTTCAACACATGAGCAGGGTCAGATTAACAATGGGACACATGGGACTACAGCCCAAGCCTCCAGGCCTCCATATAAAAATAACAGTATGATGATGATCAGCAATCCGGCAATCCTAGTTTTGTCAGCCCCTCCTACTACTCTCTAGCCCAGAGTTATCAGGCGTTTGGCTTGGGATGGAGGAGGTGGTCCTAACGTTGCCTCCTATATCAAACTTACCCTTCACAGAAATGTGTGATATATAGGGACAATCACAGCACTACCCACTGGATCTGATCCAGAAACTGCAGCAGAAAATATAAGAGTATTGTTGTGTGCCAGTTGTGAGTGTCATCAAGAATATGTAGAATCAGTCCTTGGGTAGGTCCTTAGTACTCTTAGCATCAACACTACCACTTGGACACATTACTGAGAGTAATCCACAGAACAGAAATTCACCAGCTATTTTAATGTTGGATCTCAGCCTGTAGGTGACCTCTGTGGGATCAAGAAATAGACAGTCTTCTCCTCCCCAACTCACCTCCATTGCCTCTCACCTACCCCTATCTTCCTTGTCCTGCATGGCACGACCACAACTAAACATGGCGGGCGGGGCAAGACATTACAGTGCCGCAGTCTGACTGCAGGAGCTGCTACAAGCTTCTGCTATCCAGTCCTTGGATAAGTGCTACTGTTAGGCAAATCTAAATGACTACAGGGAATGACTGAGACAAGCAAGCGGGAATGTTGACCAGGTAATGACCCCCTCTAAAAAATCATGATGGTGATAACATTTATGGTGAGAATCAGGACTGCATTCTGAAATTGTGGGGCCTGGAACTGACAAACTAGGCAGCGTCTCTCCAGTTCCAGCCAGCCCTTCTGTCTCTCCAGCCCCCTTCATCTCTACAGCTTGCACCCTTTCTGTCTCACCAGCCAGCACCCCTTCTGACTCCCCAGCCAGCACCCCTTCTGTCTCTCTAGCCCTGTGGTTTCTCCCTAACCCCTGTCATTCCCCTTGACTCTCCAGCCCTGCTTTGCCTCTCAACTCCATACTCCAGCCTTAGCCAGACCCTGCATCTGCATGACATGACACCTTCTTCTATTCTGGCTGCTCCTCATGCACCGTGGCTCCTCTCTCTTTCAGCAGTGAGGCAAGATGTGATGACATCATGTGCATCGGCTCACGAAAGAAAAACTTTCAGAGGTAGGAGCAGGCCCCTCTGACACTTTATCGCACAAGAGTAGTAGCAGGTAAGTGGGGGTTGTAGCAGATGGACTAGAGGGTACCCCTCTTTGTCTGAGTGCCGGGCCTGGGACTCCAGTCCCAGAAGTCCCCCCCTAATGGGTGGCCCTAGTGAGAATCAATAAGTGAGAGGTAGCACTTAAAAATCAAAGTATTAGCTATTGCAGTCTGCACACCACAGGCAGGCTGCTGTCCCTGAGTCCGGTAGCTACCAAGATTCCTCCTGTGGCTGAAATGTATGTCCTGGAATTTTGGGTACATGCACAGTAGAGCTGCTCTGTGCAGCTTGGAACTTCTCCCTCGCTGCACTTATAAGGAAGCTTCACCTAAAACCTGGTGTTAGGTGATTGTTACTTTTGTATTCTGACCCCTGGACTGCCTTTTCCTGTGTCCTGAACATTAACAAAAGTGTGTGCCATTTCTCACATTTGATACTTTTTGCTTTCTTTCCCTTCCCCTACTTTGCCTCACTGTATAATGAATTCCTAATGCACGAAACATACAATTCATTAAGCTGTCTCCGAGTTAATGAATGTGTACCTGTCAATATGAAGATTGTCAAACATCAATACTCAAATACTTGCGGTGGTCAGTCAGCTATAATATATTTCTTTATTTGTACAAATAATTATGTTTTATGGTTACATTATCTACATATGCACAATTTTATTATAGGTACATAATTGGGTATATCCGTATATATTTTTTATTCCATTTTTATTTTCTGTTAATATTCTGTTTTGAATGGGTGCCTATTAAAACACCATGTAACCATATATTTTTATTTTTAATATTTATATTTTACTTCCATCAGCAAATTATAATGTACAGGTAGTTGGTTAATATCTCTATTTATAATAATTCATTGAGATAGATTGTCTCCTCTTCCATATAAGTATGTGATCTAGGAATGACTATATACTATACTGTACATATTTTTAAATGTTTCATTTTCTGACTGTATATTTACTAAATATCGATTTTAGTTGATTTGGGGTTTATGGTGTATTTATCGGTGATTTTCAATTGATTTTGCAAATCGGTTACTTACTAAAGACAAAATCAACTATAGCATTGAATCCTGATCAAAATCGACCATTGACCAAACATTGGTACATACCATAGACCACTACAGGATCTCCTCATAATTAACAGTCGGACTGGAAATTTACTAAAAATCGACTTCAAATCCGACTATAAAAGCACCCAAACAATACACTTGCCTGTGGGAGAAGCATGCACAGATCACTATGAACTGTGCATGCTTCTTAGTGTTAAAAGAGCCTAAAGAGTGAAAAAAAAAAACAGCATGGGGTACCTGCCCCAAAAGCTATAGCCAGCCCTGGACCTTTTAGCCTGGTCTGGTCATGGAAAATCATTGGAGAAACCGATGCAGGGTTCTCCCTATTTCCCATTAACCAGCACCAGGCTGAACCAGCTGGGGTGGTAATGCCACAGCAGGAGGACACACAGCGTGGGGTCCTCCTGACAAAGAATTAAACCAGGGATGGCAATCCTCAGAAAGTGGTGACTCCCCCCCCAAAAATGGGGTCCCCCCTACTGAGCATTATTCAGCCCTGAGCTGAAAGCCCAGAGCTCTTCCCTGCAACCCTGGTGGCGGTGGATGCAGGGGTAATGGGTTAAAGGAAGTAGTAATATTGTTTTTCACAGTGGAACTACAGGTACCAGCCAACCTGCCTTTTGGCAGCAGGCCGATGGCACATGTATCCCCACAGTGAAAAAAATAGTAAACAAACCACAGTGCACACACCGTATATTGTAATTCTTTAATACACATTCATTTACCCACTCACCCGCACTCACACTACATACTTACCTACTCCCTGGAGGAGGTCAGTCCTCTTCTCCAAGCACCCCACGAACATGCAGTGGGCAGGGTTTCCGGACTATAGATAGGCAGTAAAAAGGTCGACAATGTCTAGATACACACCAGATGTTAGACAGTCAATAGGTCGACAGGGATAAAAGGTCAACACGTAAGAAGGTCGACCGGTACACATGGTCAACAGGGTCAAAAGGTCGACACCTTTTATTTTTATGGTTAGGGTTAGGCACTTTCTGGAGGGTTAGGGTTAGGCACTTACCCCGATGGTTAGGGTGAGGCATTTACCCCGATGGTTAGGATTAGGCACTAAGGCGAGGGTTAGGCTTAGGCATTAGAAGGGATGGCTATGGTCAGGCACCTGCACCGACACCAAGAGGAGGGTTAGGGTGAAGATTACAGTTAGAAAAAGAAAAACAAGTGTCGACCATTTTTGTGCTTTTGACCCTGTCGACCATTTGTACCTGCTGACCTTCTTACATGTCGACATTTAGTGTGTTGGCATTTTATTCCTGTCGACATTTTGTCTCTGTCGGCCTATTGACTGTCTAACATCTGCTGTTTATCTAGACACTGTCAACCTTTTTACTGTCTATATCTTATACCGCACCCAGCCGGTGTGGTATAAGGTAATTCGATGTCATCTCCATTCACAATAATGGAGAAGCTGTTTTCATGGCAGCGGATTCTCTTAGCCAATCAACTGGTGCTGCAATACGCGATTCAAATGGGACACAGGAATTCAACCCTTAGGCTGCACTTATCGCAGATTTCTGCTCACACCCTCCAGGCGTGTGAGCAGAAATCTGCGTTAAATATGGCTTGTCGTGAGTACCGGGTGCACCGTAACTGCATCATGCCCAGCACTTACCATGGGAGAAGTTGCTTAATGCTAATCCCATGCATTCTTGCGCAATATTGTGCTCCTTGCAGGAATTAACTTAATAGCTACCGGGCAATTAGCCCGGGATCTAAATTCCTGTGTAACACTTAAATCTTTAGTTCTCCTAATGATACTGTTTAATTATCTTCATTTATTTTACAAGACATGTGAGCCTAGCGGGCTGCGATTAGGCTGAGCCCTTTATATTAAGCTGGGCACTCCACATAACCATGTGGCATGACTGCCCGCGTTTTAGGAGTTTGCATGCAGCCACACTTTTGATAGGGTTTTCACGTTCAGACCACCGTATTTATCATAACGCAATCTGGAGGATGAAATTATAAACCATATACAATGTGTGGCAATTTTAAAACCATCCAGTAAGCCTCACTTTAATACATTCACCCTTAAACTGTTAAAATATGGAGTTGAAATATGCCACTTAGCTTCAGAGGCCCTGCCAGAATATCCTGTATACTGGCCTATTTATACAGCGCATCCTGTGTATACAAGCTCCGCTACCTACATACATCACCGGCTTGTGTTTAATATGTTTCTCTCAAGCTCCGCTGCATTTAGATGAACCAGTGTATAACTGTGAGTACGGCTATACCAGTAACTACTACACTTCAAATAAACCTGACACCTGGTTAAGTACATGGACTGTTGGGTGTGTTTGCAATTCCGTTAGTGTTGCTCTTAACTCTGCATACCATCGCCAAATAGCACACACATACAGTACAGGGCTGGTGCAAGGTCTACACACCCTAGCCAAAGCTTCAGCCTCATTGGCAGTGTATCTCTGACAGGCGGCAGCACATTACAGCGACAATGCTGGGTGCAGAGAAGTCAAGTGCTGATGGAGAGCCGGGATCCAGGTGCTTGGAGGAGGTGCATCGGTGCTATGATGGGTGGCCGTCGTGGCGCCCTTCGGGAGCACTAGTTACAGCTGCCGTCATGGAGAAATTTCTGACCCTGTGGAACTATGCGGCGCAGCCTGATAGCTGCGACTGCAGCTGATTAGACCTGCAGCCGCCACCAGTGCAATGTAAAAGGAGGATGTCTCATACAGTTACACCCTTCAGTTTCTTGTTTGATGCATTCAGTGGTTGGAATGCACACATATCAACATAAACTGCAATAAATCCATATATGGACATTAATATGGATTATAGAATTTAGTTGCTGAGTAACTATGAATAATAAAGAAACAAGTTTCTACACTATGACATCCAGTTTGATTATAATATAAGTCTGATTATAGAATATTTAAATGTTGAAATACTGAACTACAGAAATACTGAACTACAGCTTACCATACAATAAATCTAGTTATTGAATAAAACGTAAAGCGTTATTCCAATATTGAATGTGACAGTGAAAGAAAAATTTATATTTAATCAACTTCTGGAATGTGACTGAAAATTGCTGGTCGCATTGTCAAAAGGGTAACAAACTTTAATATACAAAGCCTGCGAGTCATTAAATATATAAAGCTTTGAAGTAGAGTTGATAGCATCAACTATATATTTTTCTATTAAATATATCAAAACTTATTCTTGCATGAAAGTACATGTAACAATTGCTAAACGCATATATTAGTACAGTATAATGCTAGTTAGATGGTATTATTATGCATTCATTTTTTATTTGTTTAATAACATTATAACTGTCCTTGACAAAATAAATGACTAGTAAGCAATTCTACACATAGGGGTTTCTTCAGGAAATAGAAAAACAAAGATTCTTAAACCCTGTAGATGAGCTCAATTAAGAAAATCTGTTGGGAAATGTATTTATTATAAACGTTTATTTATATAGTGCAGCGCTTTACAGAGAATATTTAATCATTCACATCAGTCCCTGGCCCAGTGGAGCTTACAATGGGTATTTTATATTGTATAGATACACACTATGGTTAATTTTGTCAGAATTCAATTAGCCTACCAGCATTTCTTTGTTGTTTAAGAGGATATTGGAGCACACAGAGGAAACTCATGCAAACACGGGAGAATATATAAATTCTACACAGAGAGGTTGGAATCAGACCAACTGTGAGTCAGGAGTGCTAACCACTTCAGCACTGTGCACCTATAAATCCTTTGAGACTCAGATTTTTTGAGAAGTCTCCACTCCGAAAGAGAAATGGGGTGTCACCTGCCGAGTGCCAACTCCTCCTCAGTGACAGTAGCTGTGTGCTGCACTGTAGCATTACGTGCAGCACTCGGCTCCTGACACAATGAGAGAGCCGGCACTGCACAAAGAGTGGTCCCCGGGGGCAGTCCGCACCTCCGGGACCCCCCTGTAGTGATTACCATGGGGGTTCGAGCCACAAGGCCACGCCCCCTATCTGTGAGGCCACCCCCCCTTTTTACTGGTATGCTGCGAAACCCACACTGGGGGCCAAATGTAATAGGCTGAGTTTACGCAATTAGGGCTGTGAGTCAAATGTGTGGGGGGCATCCCCAATAATTGGTTTCTCTATATATTTAGTGGGAGTCTGACCAACGTAAAGAGGGTATTTTATTTTGAGTGAATGTGTACTTTTCAAACAGGATTAAACAATTGTGTTTTGTTCTCTTTTTTTTACATGTTTAGTTGAAAAATCTTCATGAAAGAAACAGATTCCCACTAACAGGGGAGTACTTTTTTCTTTTATTCAAAGTGCCATTACATCTGTTACGATTTTTTGTGTGTATATTGTATTGTATTGAGTACTGGTGAAACTCAATTGTTTCAGAATATATATGCAGCATTGATTTGCGCACCAGAAGGTACCCATCTAAAAGAGCTTGTAATAGGGTGAGAGTTTCGAAAATGTGAGAGCAAACTCTCACACTTTTTAAACTTGGCCAATGTAACAGTCCAAGCACATGCAAACTCGTATGCTTTTCAGACTCAAAAAACTCTCACGATTTAAACTCTCATCCAGATGTTTTTCTATTTTGAAAATAACAGTTTACTGCTAATCTCAGCAGTGATGGACACCACTGAGTGGCATAATTGCATAGTGTCTTTAAGAACTAGCTTAAAACCTTAAAAAAAGTACAGTCCCCTTACCCTCACATATGAGGAGATGTATCAAACCTTGAAGAGAGATAAAGTGTAGAGAGATAAATTACCAACCAATCCAGTGGCAAACACAGGATTTCTAAAGGAGGGTTTCCAAATGCTTGATTTTACAAGTGTGGCCAGTCCATGAAGAGTCTATAATTAGCACTTATCCATCTTTAATATGCATCATACAAAGTGTTTTGAACTTTTGAGTGTCATAATTCCTGCATATTGAGGATCAGTGGTAACACTAAGCCATTAAATGCTCTAGAGTGGAGGCCTCTCGAATTGTGCGGGGATGTGAGTTCCATAGAGTCGGAGCCACAAAACTGAAAGCTTGACCCCCAGATGAATTACGGGAGATTCTAGGTACTGTTAATAGTCCTTCATCACTGGATCGCAGTAATTGAGTGGGACAGTAAGGAATCAGTAGCTGCTTCAGGTACCTTGGGCCCTGGTCATGTAAGGCTTTGAAAGCTAGCAATCCAATCTTAAAAACAATTCACCATCTGACAGGCAGCCAGTGAAGGGAGTAGAGAATGGGGGTTATGTGGCTGGAACAGGGCTGGTTGGTTAGTAGCCTGGCAGCTGCATTTTGTACCATCTGCAAGTGGTGCAATTCTTTTGCTGGGAGACCAAGATAAAGGGCGTTGCAGTAGTCGAGGCATGATGATATAAATGCATGTATGACTTTAGGCAGATCTTCTGAGGAATCTCAGATGAAAGAATGAGGATTTGATTGTGGCTGATACCTGATGTTTAAGTGTCAAGCCACTGGAATCGGTATGTTCAAATCCTGATGCGAGAAGCCCAGCATGGGTGAAGATGCCGACAGGGGTTTTTGGTAAGTACTACTAACCCTGCCCCCCCAACCCTCCCTTAGGGGTGCCTAACCCTAACCTCTCCCCCTAGTGCCTAACCCTAACCCCCCTTAAGTGCCTAAACCTAACCCCCCCCGTCTCCGCAGCCTAAACCTAAGTCTCCGGGCAGGCCTAACCCTAACCTCCCCCCAGGAGTGTCTAACCCTAACCTCCCCTTCCCCTAGCCTAATCCTAACCCTCCCGGGTGGGCCTAACTCTAAGTCCCCCTGGGAGCCCTGACACCTAACCCTCTCCCCCGCGGCTGTCCGCATCCGCCGCCCGACTAACCTTCGTTTGGTATGCTGGGCATCGGGCTCCCGGCGTAGGTCTAATGACAGGTGTCGGAATTTCAACATCTGTGATTGGTACCCTGCCGGGATTTGTCGGGAAGACGGCAATCGGCATTTCGATCATCGGATTCCTGACTGCATCCCAAGCCACTATCCAGGACAACACCAAGATTCCGCACATGTTCAGTGTTTTGTAACTCTGAGCCCCCAAGTGTAAGTCCTGTTGGTTGGCTATGCTGTAGCTTTGTCCTGTGACCTATCATAAGGACATCTGTTTTATCAGTGTTCAGTCGCAGCCAACTGGCACTCATCCACTACTGGAGCTCAGGTTCTTAGTACCTGGAGCAAAGGACATGTACAGTTGTGTATCATCTGCTTAGCAATGGTAGACCAGGCCATGACGTCTGATATTTCACCCAATGGTAGCATGTATACTGCAAAAAGCATGGGAGCTAGTATAGAACCCTGTGGGACACCGCATGGAAGTGGCACTGGAGAGTGCCATCCAGTCCACAGATATTTTTCAGGCGCTCAATTAGAATCCCGTGGCCCATGGTATCAAATGCTGCAGAGAGATCCAGAAGGATTAAGATTGAAGAATCACCTCTGTCTAATGCCATCAGAAGATCATTAGCACACATACCAGGGCTGTTTCAGTGCTATGTCTTCTCCTGAATCCTGACCGGAATGGATCATAAATATCATGGGTAGACAGGCGGGTTTCCAGTTGCGTTGTCACCACTTTCTCAATTACTTTTCCTAGAAAAGGAAGGTTTGATACCGGTCTGTAGTTAGTCATGCAGTCGGAGTCTAAATTAGTTTTTTTAAGAAGTGGTCCAACAATTGCTTCCTTTAGTGGTTCTGAAAAAATTCCTGTCTGCAAAGAGCATTGAACTATTTTTGCAATTACAGGGCCAAACAAGTCCATACACCCTATGAGAAGTTAGGTTGATGCAGGATCCAGATAACAGGTGTTGGGTTGCAACATTCTGATAATTTTAACAATGTCTTTTACATCCATTATGTCAAAGCTGTCCCATTAAGAAAGATGGCTTACCTTGGCAGGCTTGGTAGTTTGGCACTCCTTTGATGGCACTGTGGGGATCCAGCCCAGATAGAGGATACTTCCTCTGCAAAGAATTTTGCAAACGCATTGCATCTTAACTGGGAAAGGGTTTCATCAAGCTGCAGGCATGCTGGTTTGCAAAGCTTCTCCACTGTACTGAAAAGCTGAGCTGGCCTATTGTTTGCTGCCTTGATCTTATTTGAAAGGAACTCTGTTTTCTTACAGGTGATTGTTGATTGATATTCTCCAATATGTTAGTGTTAACATATCCTCTACCAGGTTTGTCTTCCTCCATCGTCTTTCAAGTCTACAACCCCTTTTCTTGAGTTCACTAACACTACTGTCAAACCAAGGAGCTTGACGGTGTGGTATGTGGAGTTGTATACGCACAGAGGCGATAATATCCATTGCAGCTGTCACATCTCTGTTACAGTATTGGACTAGGGAAGAAGGATCTTCACAGGCCCCCATTACCACAGACAGATCCAGGTTTGCTGCAAGAGCCTAGGGGGTCATGCCTCTCCTTGGACGATACCTTCTAACTGCCGTTTCACAGGCTGTGTTTGAAAAAATGACAGTTACTGTAGAAGCTGATTGGTTGGTACTTTGTCTCCTTTCACTTCCAAGGTTTTATACATCTCCCCCATAATTAGAAATTTTATTACTACTGTATATTGATTGCCAAGAGTCCCAAAGAATCAATCAGAGCTCAGTGAGCTCTGGCAGCTGGGGATAGGAATGTACACCTTTGGAATCTGACTCCACTCCAGCAGGAGCTAAATTTGGCCCAGAAGTGACTTTACCCTCCTGGGGACAAATCCCTGAAAATATAATTGGACAGGAAATCTAAAGATTAGATCTCCTAACCAAGACTAAGACATGTCAGTGCAAAGAGGGGCTGAGTCACCTTGCAGCTATGTGTAGACAGGGGTACCGTTAAGGGAGGGTTAGATACAAATTACCTGGACTCATGCTTGTTAGAGGTATTGATATGCTCTATTGTTGTAGAACTTGGGAGGTTTCAATGGGTATAGGTCCTCTAAACTGCAGTACACACATTTTAATGGGCTCTATTAAAGGTAAGTCCTAGATAAATTATTTAATGTGTCAGCATTAGGGATGTTAGGGGTCCACCTTAAGAGGTTCAACGTGACGTGGTAGATGGGCAAACATCTTTGGCAAAACATGTACTAAGAAACCTTACATAAAATACCATGTTAATTGTTGGAGTTATTATAAACATTTTGATCATTATTGGCCCTCATTCAGAGGCGGTCGCAAGAAGCGATCGCTCGCTCTGAATGAGGGCGGCCGCTTCTTTTTTTAGTGCGGCCCCCTGGTCGCTAGCTAAGCTGTGGGTTACCACCCACAGCTTAGCGACCGACCAGGGTGATCGCGACCATCGGGGCTTGTGACGAGACCCTAAGATTGGGTCTTGGCAAGCCCAAGCCCCAGGGAGCTTCCTGCTCTGATCGAGCAGGAAGCTCCCCACTGACAACATTGCTGATGTCAGTGGGACTGCCCCCAAACAGCAAGCGTTCCGTCGGGAATGCCTCTGTTTGCCCGGCCAACCCCCCCGCCCGCCTCCCAAACGGGGTGAGCTGTCAATCACCATCGACAGCTCGCTCCCTTTGGTGCGAAACCCGTAGTGATGGAGCGCCCATCGCTAGCCGGGTCTCGCGCATGCGCACGTCGGAGCCAGCTCTGACATGCGCGTGCCCAGTGGGCAAACATCGACCCGATTGTGAGCGCTCAGCGCTTGCGACTGGATCTGAATAAGGCCCATTGTGTGCACCTGCATCTGCACCCTTTTCTTCTGCTGTAGAACTATAGGTCTCAGTATGGTTGCACCTTTTATTATGTTTAAGATTAGGATGTGCAGCCCAGACCCTTCTTTTTTCCTTGCGGTTTCAATGGGTACCAGTGTAATGTGAAATGGAGGTTAGTCTACACAAAGAGTCCTTAGCCAGGCTTGCAGGTTTATTGGTAACAGCAATAAAACATACACAGTGATAACAGCAGTACACAGAGGTGGTCTCTGGTGATAGCCATAACAGTGGTAGTGCAGATTACAGTAACCTTACCTGGGGAGTACTGCACACCTAGATTTGGCCACACCCCCTACATATCACTCAGGCCTGCCATAAGTCTTTATGGTGCTGTCTGTAGATAGACAATTGAGCAGACCCCTGAAACCACTATAGCAAATGGAAATTAGTTAAAGAAGCAGGGAACTGGTTTATTCATTCGCACATCGGTTGTTAAAGAATATATAAGTATAAACTAGGGATGTGCAGGCTCGGATAGGTTCGAGTTTGCACGTGGAGTTCGGATTTTTCCCTCCAAAAAAACGGAACTCAGAAAGAGGCAAAACGTCATCTTACATGGACGAACATCATCATTCCTGGACAAAAGTCCAGGAATGATGATGTTCGTCCATGTAAGATGACGTTTTGCCTCTTTCTGAGTTCCGTTTTTTTGGAGGGAAAAATCCGAACTCCACGTGCAAACTCGAACCTATCCGAGCCTGCACATCCCTAGTATAAACAGTACCATATGTACCATTAAGATCATGCTTGTTCCTGTGACTGACAGTTTAAAGCTCACACATTTAGCCATCCTTGGCTGAGCCCAGTGGCATGAATCTGCACCTATCTACCTACCCAGCAGTTTACAGTAGGTCCTCAGAAAGTATGCAGGTAAAGCAACCAGCAAAAATGTTCTGCAGGAACTACATGTTGTCCAAGAAATGGTAATGGTTCCATATGGCAGTGAAGCAGACTGGTGGTAGAAACAATTATCCTCCTAGAACTGGACATACTACCTTGACACTCACAGTCCGCGAGTGGTTATTACGAGTAGCCAGTGCTTAATAGTTGATGGAAACTGGTAATCCTTAAAAAGCATAGTAAAAGAGGGGCAACATAATAAACCCATCTAGTCACACAAATCTTTTAGCAGAAAAATTACGCTCATGTGGAATTCACAGAAATTGGATCACTGAGGAGCTCATTAGAATTAAACACCAAGGGGCTGGTTCAGATATGTACTGTACGCAAATTGACCGCATATGCATTCACATTGCATGTGTGGAAATAAATGTGCATCACCTGCATTGTGAGATGGCCTCATCTATGCAACCACACCAACTCCATCCATGTGCTTGTGAATATAGCGGTCATCTTTATCTGTAGTGTAAGAGATCTGTCAGAAACCAAACGGATCATGTGTATGCTCAATTATGCATAGCCTGCAATTCTGCTAACACTCTGGGATTCTGACAGGTGTCGGGATTCCGGCACCGGCATTCTGAGCGCCGGAATCCCCGCAGACTGTATTATGACCTCATCCCCTGGAAACACTGTTTGCAAACCCATGATGACTTGTGATTACTTTCTGGCAACGGGTTCATTTTATCTCTGCCCTTACGGTGGGCTACAGTATCCTGCTCTCTGTAAGCAAACTTGTGTTTATGTTTATATGTTATTATAAAGGCTTTTATTTGCTCTTTGCAAGCTAACTGATCATCCTGCTCCATGTGAGCTATAGTGTCATTATTTATTTTATGTTTTATCATGACCATTTGCACCTGCTCCTTGTGTGCTAATTTGTTCACTCTTTTTATAAATATGTTGGTTCTGCTTTCAATTCTCACATTGTCACATTGTCTTCAAACATTCTCATATTTCTATGGCATAACGAGAGATTACTAAGCAAGAGTTTTTCAGGTTTATTTTATGAATTTTTGTAACACCAATTGTATCTAAAATGTATCCCTCCATCATATATTCAAAAATTCTGGTAGGGTAATTGTCTCCTGACAAAAATTACCCTTAGTGTGAACATGTGATAGGGAATACAGATTGTAAGCTCCACTGAGGCAGGGACTGATGTGAATGGGCTAATATTCTCCGTAAAGCACTGCGAAATATGTATGCCCTATATAAATAGCTGGTAATAAATAAATAAATAAAATAAATACATTCTCTTTCATTTCCTGAATTTCGCATCAACATTTCTGTGAATTAAGGTAAGCACATTATTCATTACTAGCTGAAGTACACGGCACCGCAACCCCCTAGTACTCCCAGAAATACACTGCGTTAAGTCCCTATTATCTGGATCTTGTAGACATAGAGGCTACCAAGTACTGTAACTGTATGGAGTTTTATGGGAGAAGCACCTTACTGTATTCGAAGACCTCAAGAAGCAATTCTAGGGAGCTTACAGGAATGAACATAAACAGCAAGTTTGAAAATCCTCCACGGATGTGAGATTAAAGGAACAATTATTATAGTAACCTTATTATTATAGTAACCTTATTAGTTCCCATACAAAGTCTCAAATGTTTATTCTTTTTGTCTTCGACTGCTCCATATTGCCAATGGCTAAAGTAAACTATAGTGATCTGAGATGCTTAGCTTCATCTTGTTCCATTTAGGATGATTGACACAAGTGGATTTTGATTTGCACAACATTTACCAAAGCAACCACAGTCAGCATACTGATCTCATAATAATAAATCTGTCAATGCAGTTAATGTTTATGCTTTTGTAAACCATTATGTACCACTTTATACACAATTTAGTTATATTTCAGCACAGGCATGAATACAAAGTCCAAACAGTTGGTAAAATGTTATTACACATCATCACTGAACTATATCAACATAAGAGAAATGTATTGAGTGAAAGATGAATATTCTGGAATAGAAACCAAACAGAAGGTGAGGAAAGATCCAATAAGGAAACCTTATCATGCTCAGTTTTTTATAGCAAAGCAAAGCAAACACTGAAAATCCTACTTTACATAAAACATATTTATAAAAATGTTTCACTTCTGCCTCAGGTTTCTAAAATAAACTTAACAAATCAGAGGCGCTCAATATATTCATCTCTTTCCTAGTGAGCTAGGTTTCTCCGAATGCAGAGCTGCTCTTTCATTTCTGATGTGACTAATGAGAATGGTAGCTACCATGGATATTTGGCAGTTACGGGTCTATTTACTAAGCAGTGTTAGGAGACAGAGTGAAAAGTGATAAGGTGCCAACCAAGCAGCTCCCAACTGCCATCTCACAGGCTGTGTTTGAAGAATGACAGTTGGTAGCTGATTGGCTGGCACCTTATCACTTTTCACTCTGTCTCCTAACACTGCTTAGTAAATAGACCCCTTAGTGTCTTAAGGTGCGTACAGTACACACTACACGAAGTGCTCACGATGCGATTTCGTGAGCGATTTCCCTTGAACTTTTCCCGGCAGCTCGCCAGCACTCCAGGACACAATATGGTGCTAAAAAGTGTCCAATCTGACTAAAGATCTCCCGTGTGCAAAATCTATCTATTGCACAAAATCGTGTATGAGACTGGCAAATCTTGCCTACAGTATGCAAGATCTGAAGATGCGATGTACGACCAGTGGATACGTGCATCGGCATCGTGATCATGAGTGGACACTCACGATTTGGACATATTTGACACGATTTGTCGTTCCGATGCATCAAAATCAGGCAAATCGTGTAAAAATATTGTGTAATGTGAACGCAGCTTTAGCTTTTGCTGTTAAGCTAGTACCGCTTTTGTGTTTTCTTACAATTCTCAAATTATGTATCAATTGGCGACTTAGGTCTGATGCTGAGTTCAACTTACACCAACCTACATAGCGTAAATTGTTGAAATCTGTGCTGCACATGCTCCGATAGAGAAAGGCTGCATACAGCGGTGTCTTCCTACAGAGGAGGGGGCCCGTATGCACTCTCTGTCCGGGCCCCCTCCTTTCTCTGCGGCGGCATATGAGCTCAGCGCCACAGCACTTGTAAACTCTGGGCACTAGAGTGTGCCCGGAGTCTACAGTGCATTCGCAGGTCACACTAGGGTTATTTCCCTAGTGCGCATGCGCAGAACACCAGAAAAATGGCAGCTGCGGCCATTTTTCAGGTGTTTTCTCCGAAGAGACAGCCCGGCGCGGGACTTCGGAGGGGTGAGTAATTAAAACATATGGGTGCACCCATTATAAATAGTAATATGCCCCTGGCTGCATATGCATACTGTATGTGCAGACTTGGCACTTGCACCTCTTTACAACTTGAGTGGCAGAACAGAGGAGGTAATGGGCAATCTGTGATAAACTAAGGACATGTTTATGTGAATGTTGCTCATGCATATACTCCTGTTGGGAGGAGCATATTTTCTGGAGGACTGGTATATTCATAATGGGTGTGCAGGGTACAGGCCTCATTGATTATACTTACGCTGAAAATGATGCTTAAGAAATCAAGGGGAATATGTCACTGGCACCATTTTCTCAGAGATATGCACAGTAGAGAAATCATTGGGAAAATGGCTCCCACTCCATTTTCCCAGAGACAAGCACATGTGCAGTAGACTCTAGAACAATGTTTATGGCTGTTGAATTGTGATAAGCTGATTATCATTTGCTTTACTGTAACTTGTCTTATTCTGTTGGCGGCATTTTTTGTAAATTCTTATCTGAATCAGGGAGAACTTGTTAATTTATTTGTTGGAAGCAAATTTTAGAAACTTGTTTGAACTTCTGATAAATCAGCTTGCTTATTTATGTGACATGTACTCTTTCATCAGCATCACTTGTTACACAACCCTGTCAGATGATCTAGAAAGCTTAGAAACAAGCATGACACAGTGTCTAAACACTGAATATTCAATAATTATAAAAAAAGAGATTCATTCTTCTTTTTGTGATTTGTTCTTTCTCTAATAATGATTATTTAAAGTCAAGTATACTGCAACTCTTTATTCATGGGCTTGTGGATGAGTCTTCTGTTTCATTATTCCCCATTAGGATATTGGTTCTTCCCCTCACTATACTAAATTAGTTTAATCTTCAAATACATATATAAATATAATATCCCGCAAAATAATTATCAACACATTTTTTCTCAATGTTCACCCATGTCCATTTCTTTAGAAACAATATTTACCTCATTTATTCACAACCCAATGGCTTGATTAACACAATTACCCAATACTATGACACATTATCTAATTTACAATCTTTGCCCTTCAATAAAAAATTTGAGCACCCATTTACTGGGCTAATGTTGGTAGTTCTGGTTACTGCATGCATCACATAATGTTTGTACTGTATATTTCTTTGAAGATCCACGCTATTTTCACCCACACAGTATGTAAGTTTGCTTTTATGTAAGTTATCAGAGACTTTCTGGTTAGCCAGTACACAAGAGGATGTTACAGCTCCAGATATTACAAGGCTGCGCTATATTCTGAACATGCCATACATTTAAAGGGACTTCCAGCAACATTGCACAGTATGACAGCGCCCTGGCATACTGTATCAACTGCTACAAGATCAATCAATATATCCATGTTCTGTGTGAATAATGAACTCCCGACAACTCTTGTTTGTCTACTTATAAGTCATCATTTGAGCTGGACCAAAATACTCATTAAATTATTTACTGAAACTGCATTTTTAAACTAATATATGCAATGATATTTGCAGTTTTTAATGATGCATGAACAATGCTTTCAAAGTGGGTTAAACATTGTAACAAAGTACTACAGATTGTATACATCTAATATGAAGTGTACAATAATACTGAAAGCAGTAATGAGAGAAAATGAGAAAGATAACTGTATAAAGAAGCCTCTGGTCTATGACAATCTATGGTATACTAAACATTTAAACTGTTCTGGCAATAGAAAATCAAACACTTTCTGTATCTGATAGAAAAGATCTTTATGTCTTTTATTTTGTAGAAAATTCTTACTAAATCCATAAAACTTCCATGGTCTAATTGTATCCGAGGGCATCGCCGCACAGCCGACACTGTCAGCACTCTGCCAACACCGCCACACTGCCAACACCGCCGGCACTTCTGAGGATACCATTAGCACTCTTGCATTGAGGACACTGCCAGCACCCCGCACTGTCTGTCAAAGTAAGTGCCCTATTGGTGTATCCAACCCACACTGTATAACACACTGTATCCATGGTGGAAGCTGAACTGCCACATGTTAGTGCTGCTCACTGCTGTCGCTTAGCTTAGTCAGCCAGCTAGCTGGATGCAACCTTTTGGCCATAAACTAGATAAAAAAAACAATATTGTGAGGTGGTCAAAATTGATTGGAAATGACTGAAAATACATTTTATTGAGGTTAATAATACTTTAGGAACAAAAACAGGCCAGAATTATGTGATTTCAGCTGTTTTTATGATTTTTCTAGAAAAAATACAGATCCAAAACCAAAAAAATAATACACGCAAGAGCGGTTTTGGCAAAACCAATCCAGATCCAAAACAAGAGGAGATACAGATCCAAAACACGGGGTCGGTGCACATCTCTAGTTAAGTGCTGCAATGTGATCAATTAAAATAAAGGGAATTAATGCATAGAAATATTGACTCAACACTTGATACATTAAATACAAATATATAATCTGTAGTATGTTAACTCCTTACCATCAGAGAAGCAATGAGCTGTACTTTGTTCAGGTGTACGACAATTCCCTACTAAATATTATGGCACTGCTCGGTCACTCAGTCTATGGGAGTCTAAAGCTTGATTTATATTATTGTGATTTAATTGCTCAGACACAATTTCAATACAACCAGATCAAGGGCATAGGAAACAGATGAGCCTTATATCAACAGTTTGAAGAGACCATAACCTATATTCACCCCTGATAAAGTCTAAAGTTTCCTTGCACCTCTGGAGGATGCGAGTAGAAATAAGCATTAACTGCAGACTCAGGGCTGATCACAAGGTGATTACAGGTCTATAATTGAATAGCTCTGGGCACATTACCGTAGGGACAGACTGCGCAAGTCAATTTGCGGCTTATTGAATCTATCCCTAACTTCTATTGTTACAACAACTCTATGCTATTTATTTGTGTTGCTTTATAATCCTTAATCCTGTTGGTATTCTGGTACTACTGAAATGGCAGATTTTTAGCACCATGGGTAGTGCTCAAGCTAAGCAGCAACTGGCACTACCAATACAGAGCGGGACAGACATGCAGAGATTCCTTGTTCTAATCATGGCTATCGCTAATCATTAACCATGCATTATACATCACCTTAAAAGGACCTTTGACTTGTGCTTGGAGGTGTCTCCTTAATGCATAGTGCACTGAAAATGTTTTTCTCTCTCTCTCTCTCCCTCTCTCCCCCCTCTCTCTCTTTCTCTCTCTCTCTCTCTCTCTAACATTATCAATCACTACTGAACATATACTATGGGGTAAGGGTTCTTTCTATATAACAGCGACACATACTGTAATTTGACGACCAAAGGCACACATCAACTAGACGATTAAATTGAGCGATTGAATGATAACGATATTATTATCATTCGATAATCGTTTGGAAATCTATGCAGATTGTTTAAAAAATTTCTAAAACGACCAGCGATGCGCGCTCCCGCTGGTCGTTTAGAAATCTATCATCGTACAAATATGTTGTACAACCTGACGACATTGTCAGGTTCAGCATGTTTGCAGATGATTGATGTGCCTACACTGAATGACTGCTTGTTCAGTGTACGCACATCACAGACAGACAAACGACTGCACGATTACAATGTCGTAATTGTGCAGTCTTTTGCCTGTCTTCTAGTGGGTGTGTGCCTTAAGAGTTTCCAAGGGAACTGTCAGTGACTTTACACAGCAGGATGTTGCAGTGTCATGAATATTATCCAGTACAGCAAAGAGAGACGGGTCATATGTGATGTGAAATATGCAGACACTGAAACAGAAAATGTATAATACATGTGCAATAAAATGATACAATGAAAGTAGCTTTCTTGTCACTTTTCCCAGCAAATGAAATGTGCAGCGAACTTCAGAGCATGAAACAGCTATTCAAATACATGAAGAAGCCTCTTGTACAAATGGATACCATTTATGATGGCCTTCATTAAATATATGAGACAGGTTGATAAAGAATCTTGACTTACTACTGATGATGCAAATTATCCTCACATCCTCATTGGCCCTATACTGTAGTGTATCTTCTTTGGGCTCTGTAGCAGCTGAACGGGTGGCTGTAGCTGTAGTTTTCTATCTGAAACCAACATGCGACAGACTTGGCTCCACTGTGCCCTTCACCAATCCAAACTTTACAACCAAGCTTTCAAGATTTCAATCAGGCAGAAGGACAGGTGGTTATACAGGAGAAATAGAATTTAACGCTAGTTTGATCAAATAAGCCAGTTGTCTAGACCTGAGAACATTTCTGAAAGCTGTTCTGCAAAATAAATGCATCACTCCAGATTTGCCCATTACATTTTGCATGTATTGCCTGTAAAATCTGACATTGAGGGGTACATTTACTAAAAAGGTTGATTTGAATCAATTTCAAATCAATTTAAATCGATCAACATTGATGTTGTGTTTCAGGGGCTAAATCACACATTTACTAACAGATGATTTTTTCAGTTTTTTTATATTAAGTGTCAGTAAATGTGCGATTTTCCCCTGAAAAACAGCATCGATGTTGATCAATTTGAAATCAATTAAAATAGATTAAAGTCGACCTTTAGTGAATTTATCCCTTAGTGTTCCATGTCTTGCCCTAACCACAACTCTATAAATGATAAACTCATAAACTATAAATTCAGTGATATGAATGAAATTATGCTGTCTACAGTTTCTTTTTTCTGTTAAGTAAAAGCATAACACTATTTTCTGCTCGGTATGGCACAGAAAGGCAGTTATTTGGAGGCTGCAAAACAAGACACAGCTATTCAAATTCTAATATGTAATGGAATATGCTGCTGCTATATAAGTAATTGTTAATAATGACAATAAATATACAAGAAGTTATTTCATTCTTACCAACTTCTTATATGTCCTCTGCGGGAGAAGCTCGGAGAGGAGATGCATTTGGCCACTTCGGAGGGTGGTTGTCGGGCTCCTATATCATGAGGCCCCACCACAGCAAAGTGCTGCGAATCCTGGGACCACAAGAAGGGGGCAGAGCTAAATGATGCGGTTTCACATTATTTATCCCTGCCCCCTCCATACTGAGCTACAATACCCTGCAATTATCTCCACATCCTGCCCACTTCACTAGGAAGTGGGTGGGATGTGGGAGATTGGGACACACGTTCGGGGGTTCAGAGGGATACCCAAAATTTATGGAGCCTCCCTCAACTTCCGAGAGAGTATGTAAGTATGTTTTATTTGCATCCGACTATTAATGTTGATTGTTTAAGTTGCAAGATCCTAAAGCTTGGTATACATTAGCCAATGTTTATCCAGCACGACATCACTAGCGAAGGGACCCTGCATGCGTCAAGTGCATACACATGCCGGGTCTGACGGGACGAGCTACGTGTCATGCTGCATTCTGCAGCATGGCATCATTAGCGGCATTCCCCGTCGGCCCTGCAGCAGGGATGATGAAGGTCAATGTCACTAGCGACCCACGGGAGCACATATATCATGGGTACACACTAGACGATGTACCTGATATGTTGCTCCGATCTGCAGGATGGAATGACATATTATCTAGTGTGTACCCATCTTAAAGCTGTACATACAGTATGTATGTGGAATTTATATTGTATATTACATTGCAAAGGTTGGAAATGGTCGTATGATATAGGTAGGCAGGTCATTACACACAGTACTATCAATGAAATACAGGAAAATCCCATGTGCTTCTGAAAAATGCTTAAATATGCAGCTCATACACTGCACAGCAAAGCTATTTTCCTGTATAATGCCTTTTAAGCCAAAGGATCATGGGCCTGATTCAGACCCACTCGCGAGCGGCTGTCCGCTCGCAAGTGGGTCGATGTTATGCACTGAGCATGCGCACGACGGAGGGAGCTCCATCGTGCGCATGCGCCAGACGCGACGAGCGAAGGAAAGTCCTTCGCTCGTTGTGTCCGATCAAAGGGGGCGTGCTGTCAATGTTGATTGACAGCACGCCCCCTTTGGTGGGCGTGCCGGGGGCATGCCTCCCTGACGGGGGCGTTCCCACGGGAACGCCTCCCGTCAGAAGCCGGCCCACTGACATCACTAGTGATGTCAGTGGGAGTGATTTTGGCTCTGATAGAGCCAAAATCACTCCGGAGCTTGCGGTTGAAAACCTCAACCGCAGGCTCCGGCTCGCAATTTCGATGGTCGCGATGGTCTCGACCATCGCGGCCATCAAAAAGCACGCTCGTATAGCCTGTGGGTGGTGACCCACAGCTATACGAGCGTCCAGGAGGACGCTCCATGAAAATGGAGCCTGGCCCTCATTCAGAGCGTGCGCTCTGCTCAGAGCGTACGGCTCTGAATGAGGGCCCATATTCCATAATTAAACCCATTAGCTAGAACTATATAATTCAGTCTATCTTTCAACCACCATTATTGACTGGATTTAAACATTATCTACTTTTTTTTGCATTTCCGTACTCTTAATGTTTTTGATAAAAATATCGTTAAAATTTTTTTATTATTAAGCAAACACTGGCAATGATACTAATAAATGGAAATACAAGTGGCTCATTTCATCATAGAACTCATTTATCTCATTACACACAAAGAAAATGACCTGCATGGGACTAAAATGCAGGTGAAAGAGCACAAATCTATTATAATGGTTGAGGTTTCTTGTCTAATGAGTCTGTCCCTACCAATGGACCTTGATAGATAAGAGCTACTGCTTATATTATTTAATGTCATGCAATAGTAACTACTGGTTGGGGCATAAGTAGACATTTGTGGGCAAAATATTTGAATGGATCCTATGTACCACCTCCACCCAATAACAGAAAACTCACCATTATTAGCTTTAAAAAGAGAATGTGGACACCCTCAGCTGTGTGCTCAATAGCAGCTGCACTCCATGTGCCTAGCCATGGTACTTAAGGGCTAATTCAGCAGAGGACGGAATTACAAAGCCGCACACAAGCAGCTTCGCAAGTCTGTACTTGCAAATATGCAAATGCAGCAGGAAGTGTCTGACAACCCCTGCTGCATTTGCGATTCCTGCACCATCGGTTCACAATGCTGGACAGAGCCGACTAGCCAAGTAATCCTCAGTTTACCAGGGCAGGCTGGCTTGCAAGGCCAGGAAACTGCCTACATGGAAGCAGATCCTGGCCTTGACATTCCCAGAAATTAGGGGCGACACCCCCCGTTTCCGGGAACACTGGCCACCTCCCCATGAGCAGGGGGCCCATGTGCAGACTCAGGACCTGATTCAGACCCTCTTGCAAGCCGCCGCTCGCTCATTCCTGGCCGATGTTATGCAATTGCGCATGCGCATGTATCGTAGTGCGGGAAGCGCGCACTCGCCCAGCAAAGACAGCCCAGTGGAATGAGTGACAGCAGAGGCCGTTTGTGGGTGGTAACAGGGGCAGGCCACTGGAAGCGGGGGAGTGGAGGTGCGAATGCAGGCATGCCTGAGAATCTTAACGCCATTTCAGAGACGTACATAATTAAAAGGCAGCGTCAGAGTACACGTCACCTGGTTGTATTTCACACTGAAGTGCTCGCAGTGCTTGCGGCAAGGTATAGTCAACCTGAAGCGCTGCGAGCACATCTCAATGTACCAATATTTTCATGCTCTTCCTGGAGATGACGTGCGCAAGTGGGCATCTTATGAATGTCTGGTGGGTGTCTGCATACACAAAGTGATCGCTCGCCAAGACATAATGGGCGTGCTAATGCTTTGCCGGGCGATCGCCTGCCTTGCTGGGCATGAGCTAGATTTGCATACACTGGGAGGGAGCGGCCGCATCTAACGAGCGGCTGTGAATCAGGTCCTCAGTGCGGGCCCCCTCCTCTCTGTAGCAGTGCCCCCGCTCCACGGCTGGTGGGTGCAGCAGTAGATTCTGGCTTAGTGCAGAATCTACTGCGCATGCATGGGTCTCCGGGAAAATGGCAACTGTGCCATTTTCCTAGGGACAGCAGTACCACACTGCCCCGAAAATACCGCTGCCTGTCAATCAGGCAGAGGCATAGCAGGGGCTGCGTGTGATCATGCTGGCCCATTCTGCACATGCAGATTCCCGATAATCGAGAAATTGTGTTCAGCATTGCTCCGCTGATTCAGCCCCTTAGATCATTGACTACGGGTGTGGTATAATATGTCAAAATTCATCATGCCCACATGGTCACAATGTCGACAATGACCAATTCCACGTTCATCATTTAGACAGTGATGAAATATCAACATGTTAGAATGTCGACAGTTTATCCCTGGTGGCCCAGCGGTGACTGACCTGCTCCTGATGGCTGCAGCAAACAAAATGGCTGCCAGGTCTCGGGAGACATGTGACTGTCACTTCCGGGTTAGACATGTGATTCTCCAGCATTCTGGTATTTCTTCACTGTTCCTAACTTTATCCCTCCCTCTAGTGCCTAGCCCTAGCCTCCTACCACAGCCTAACCCTAATGTTCACATTTTGACAATGTCAACATTTCTCATGTCAACATTCTGAGAATGTTGACACATTGTCATTGCCTGACTTTATAACTGTGAACATTGTGGAGTTGACATTATGAATGAACATTGTCATTGTCGACCTTTTGACTACATCCCTTGACTGCATTCACTAATTAAAATTTGAGTGGTGCTTCTCTGGCAGTGGGAGCTGTTGGTGGGGGTCCCTATGCTGGTTAATAGACAAATGTTTTATTGCTGTGGGAGTCAATGGGTATTGCACCTATATTTCCACTACGCACACAGACCTTGCACAATTATTATATAGATGTACTTTTCGGTAAGCATACTGTATTTTATTACTTTTCGGTAATGACATTATGGTGAACACAGGAAGTGTTCACTCGATTATGGTTTTAAATTGCAAGTATAAGTACTGTCTAATGTTAAAATAAGGAAGTCTAGAGCTAGAAGAAAGTGATAAGTACAATTTAGATGGAGACCAACATTATAGACTATCAGTTTAATTGTTAGTTGTGCAAAGTGACCATTTCTGGGACTCCTCTAAGCACAAGTATAGTTACTTCTTCTACAAAGAAATACTTTTGGTATGCAGTTTAATTGTAGCACTATTTGCTGCACTAGGAGGTGCATTATCTATTTTTTCTTACAAGAACTACAGTATACTGTATCAGTCTTTAAAGGTTGTGAAGGCTACAGTCAACGTTGAAATAGAAGTAAAGCAGAGCTAAGCAATGTGAATGCTTGACAGAAAGAGAGTATATATGCAGGGCTATTGGCTTACATCATTTTTGGAATCTTGGCTTTCAAAGCAGGTTTCATATGCATGTGTGCTGGATACATAAAATCAAATCCTACTAGGAACACTAAGATATTGTTAGAAGGAGCTGAAATCTGCAGCAATCACATCACTGCAACTCTGTATTCAGCAGGGGTTTGATTGATTGGTTAGAACATGCTAAACGCTGCAGCATTCACATCACCACAACTCTGTTTGTGTTCAACTGAAGGGTTGATTGATTGAGAATATTCTCATTGGTTCCCCTGGATTTAAATAGGCAGGGAGGGCTTATGTGCATACTGTATATCTCATTCCTGGGTTGTCTAGTAGTATATTGCTACAGAACTCCAATGGTTCTAGCATACTAGCTATAATGCCCAGTGTTCATGGCTTTTATTTATTTATTTTTTCTCTCCAACTCTTTTTCCTTCTCTTTCTCTCCATCTCTCTGCATTCTCTCTCTCTCTCTCTCTCTCTCTCTCTCTCTCTCTCTCTCTTTCTCCCCCAATGCTTCCTCCCTCTTCCCCACTTTTACACTTTATTCCCAGACAGGCCTGACAATTGCTCAGATTATGCAGCCATGTAGGGCGCCAGCAAGAAGAAGGCGCCATGTTCCCTGCATACAGTTGCACAGCCAGCAACACCCACCATGCTCCCTGTACCAAGCAACAGAGAAAGTGCCACCCTGCCTCCGGCCAGCAGCACCACCTGCCTTGTTCCCTACCTCTAGCAACCCAGCCATCACCACCCTGCCTTCGGCCCGCTCTGGAGTGAGGAGGGGCAGGGGCTCTCGAGAGATGTGCTGCTTATCTGATGTAATCAGGTCGGTCTGCCTGTTTCTCCCCACCTCTGCTTCTCCCTCCCTCACTGTCTCTCTCTGTCATCATCCCCTCACTCTCTCATGTGCATCTCTGACAATGGTGGGAGGGATCAGAGTTCATACTATGGGGGAGATGTACTAAGCTCTGGAAACTGATACAGTGGAGTTAGGAGCTGAGTGGTTGGTCTTTTATCACTCTCCACTTTATCGCTTTCCAGAGCTTAGTACATCTGCCCCTATGTGTCATTTCAATCTATTGCAATAACATTTTTATTAGCAGTCTATTTTATTATATAGATGGGTATTACCTAGTGTACTTTATTTTATATATACTATTGAGCTCAAGTTTGCACTGCTGCAGAACCTCTGGCCTACGGTTCTAATTATACACCATTTCTTATTGCATAGATTGTTATATATTTCATACTGTATTTCTATCCTATGCCTACGTGTCCTTTTGCAATTGTGGTATACTTTAATAGATATAGTTTATCTTTACCTAAAAAACACCTATACATGATAAAACTACAGTATACTACCCAAGCTGAAGTCATGTGGCATGCAAGTACTGGATATGTGGAATAACTCTTATTAATTCATAGGTTCAGTGAATTGCTTTAGTGTTTTGTAAGACCAATGACTTTAGGATTATTACTAATGACTTTTTAAAAAAACGTGTATAGTAATCTTAATGCTTTATATAATGTGCAGAGTCCTAATTAACAAAACAAACAAACAAACAAGAATTCAAAGTTAAAACACTATATATAATAGATAGAAAGAAAAATTAGCACTAGCCAATTGTTACAATTAAAATTGAAAGGAATTTAGAAATGATAAATTAGTCTACAAATAAATAAATGGATTAATTTTATGTTATTTTAGCAACTAGCGGGGAACTGGGTGGAGTCTATCTAAATAATGTAGAACTATAAAATACTGTAGAATAAAAGAGAATTTGATTTAAACAAGATAAAACAGCACAGAAATGATCTTACAAAATCTTACAGATGGAGTAAATGGGACAGCTGGTAGTTTACGGGTGAATGACCAGTTGCCACCCAGTCACACCAACTAAGCCATGATTAAATAGGCAGCATAGATGTGTACAATTCTGAACTGCCCGGTCATAGCTCAAAGTTGTGTAGAGTTGGCTACAGCACAGTGCGAAACATCACAAAATCCATTCGTCATTTAAAGCTCTCAAAACTTTAAAAAAACACACAACAATAGTAAAAGGCTTCTGGGGTAACCTAAAAAAGAGCTTGTGGCCAATCTAAGACATTTCTGCGATCAGCAACTTGAGGGAGAAGTAGGTGGCAGAAGTGAATAATGACAGTCATCGGAATTAGCCACCATATTGTCTGCTGACTAAGAAAGTAATTACCATGCTGCTTCTTTTAGCCTGCTACATTGAAATATTAAGAAAACACAAGGTATTGCTGCTTAGAATAAAAGCATTTTCTACGTATACATAACTGGTGGTTCCAACATTCTAAAACCTGTATCTACTCTATGTGATCCTATTTGATTATATAATAAGATGAAATAAAATGCTCCAAACGGAACTCTATCAAGATGGACTATGGTATGTTAGGTGGTATGTTAGCATGTCAACATGTATAAGGTCAAAATGAGAATATCTAAATGGTCAAAATATCAGCATGCAGCATGCCGACGTGATGGCATGTCGACCTTACGTCCCTGGTGGCCCAATGGTCACTTACCTGGTCCCGACAGCTCCAGCGTGGCTTCTGGGTCCCGGCGGTCATATGACCATCACTTGTGGTGCAAAAGCCTGACAAAGAGGTGGTTTGGGTGAGTATTCTCCCCATTTCAGATATCGACATTGTGAACATGTTGACATTCTGAGGATGTCATCATGGTGCATGTCGACAAGTTGACAATCTGACTGGATCCCATCCTAGTCAGACAAAGGTAGACTCTTACAGACTGATATTCAACATGTAGCAAATATGGTTATACAAGAGGTGATGAACAAAATTTTACCTTTACATCTCATCATGTGCTACATCATATTTTTGATAATGTTATAACATACATATAATATACATACAAAAATATGCTGTATATATGTAAATATCAGTGGTGCTCAAATATTTTATGGCTGTGGCATTGTGTCAATGTGTCAGTGTTCAGGTACTCCAAAAGATCAATTTACAAGTAAAATATTGCATAACCAACAATCAAAAAAATTGACTCACAACTATACGTCTCTAATATATAAATAACTTCCTATATATTTTACAATCTATCTACCTAGTTACTACAGTATATACAGTCAGGTGCATAAATATTGGGGCATTGACAGAATTTTCATATTTTGGCCTCTATTCACCACCACAATGGCTTTGAAATGAATCAAACAAGATGTGCTTTAACTGCAGACTTTCAGATTTGATTTGAGGGTATTACATCCAAATCAGGTGAACGGATGTTCATATATGTGCCTCCCACTTTTTAAGGGGCCAAAAGTAATGGGACAAACTAAACAATCCTAAATCTAACTTTCACTTTTTAATACTTTGTTGCAAATCCTTTGCAGGCAATTACAGCCTGAAGTCTTTAACGCATAGACATCACCAGTCGCTGGGTTTCATCCCTGGTGATGCTCTGCCAGGCCTCTATTGCAAATGTCTTCAGTTCCTGCTTGTTCTTGGGACATTTTCCCTTCAGTTTTGTCTTCATCAAGTGAAATGCATGCTCAATTAGATTCAGGTCAGAGGATTGACTTGGCCATTGCATAACATTCCACTTTTTAGCCTTAAAAAACTCTTTGGTTGCTTTTGCAGTATGATTCGGGTCATTGTCCATCTGCACTGTGAAGCGCCGTCCAATGAGTTCTGAAGCATTTGAATGAATATGAGCATATAATATTGCCCAAAACACTTCAGAATTCATTCTGATGCTTTTGCAGCTGTCACATCATCAATAAATACAAGGGAACAAGTTCCATTGGCAGCCATACATGCCCACGCCATGACACTACCAACACCATGCTTCACTGATGAGGTGGTATGTTTTGGATCATGAGCAGTTCCTTTCCTTCTCCATACTCTTCTCTTCCCATCACTCTGGTACAAGTTGATCTTTGTCTCATCTGTCAATAGGATGTTGTTCCAGAACTGTAATGGCTTTTTTACATGTTGTTTGGCAAACTCTTGTTTGGTCTTCCTGTGTTTGTGGCTCACCAATGGTTGTGGTGAACCCTCTATATTCACTCTTGTGAAGTCTTCTCTTGATTGTTGACTTTGACACATATACACCTACCTCCTGGAGAGTGTTCTTAATTTGTCCAAATGTTGTGAAGGGGTTTTTCTTCACCAGGGAAATAATTCTTCTGTCATCCACCACAGTTGTTTTCCCTGGCTTCTGGGTCTTTTGGTGTTGCTGAGCTCTCCGGTGCGTTCTTTCTTTTTAAGAATGTTCCAAACAGTTGATTTGGCCACACCTAATGTTTTTGCTATCTCTCTGATGGGTTTGTTTTGATTTTTCAGCCAAATGATGGCTTGCTTCACTGATAGTGACAGCTCTTTGGATCTCACATTGAGAGTTGACAGCAACTGATTCCAAATGCAAATGTCACATCTAGAATCAACTCCAGACCTTTTACCTGCTTAATTGATAATGAAATAACGAGGGAATAGCCCACACCTGCCATGAAATAGCTTTTGAGTAGATAGTACCATTACTTTTGGCCCCTTAAAAAGTGGGAGGCACATATAGAAACCGTTGTAATTCCTACACCGTTCACCTGATTTGGATGTAATTACCCTCAAATTAAATCTGAAAGTCTGCAGTTAAAGCACATCTTGTTTGTTTCATTTCAAAGCCATTGTGGTGGTGAATAGAGGCCAAAATATGTAAAAACTGTCAATGTCCCAATATTTATGAACCTGACTGTATTATCTAGTGCTGATTATTTTTAATCACTTTTTGTACAATATTTTTTGACAGCATATTAGTTTATAGATAGGCAATAATCTATAGATATAAAAACAATTGTCCTGACTGACTCACAGGGCTAAATTTACTAAAGTGAGAGTTTTTAAAAGTGGAGATATTGCTAATAGCAACCAATCAGATCCTAGCTATTATGTTAAATGTTAAGTAAAAGCTGAGTGGTTGCTATAGGCAACATCTCCACTTCTAAAAACTCTCACTTTAGTAAATATACCCCACTGACTCTTCAACGCACAGCCCAAAACCCTGGACCTAGAAATATGTATTTTGGGAAGTATATGCCTTCCATGATGTAGGCACCCACTAACAGGGATTTTTCGACTCTTAATAGTGTGAAAACGACTAAAATGTTTCCTCTCCTGGTGCAATGTTCTGATTGACTGACTCATCAACGCCCTGCCCAAAAGTCTTGACCTAGAAACATGAAATTCGGGGAGTATATTCCTTCCGTGCTGTAAGCACCCAGTAAGCAGGGAATTTTCTAAATTTGACCCTTTAAGGGGGTGAAAAGTGGTAAAATGTTTCCTCTAGACTGAGGTGATGGGTGACAAAGCAACATGTCCCAAGTGCTGTGGGACTATAAGCTCATTGTCTGGGTTGATTGTCGGCTACAGAGGTGGGGCTGCAGCGTGGTCCAATATTCAAATAGGGGAGACATACCAACTGGCTGATATTTGGCAGCATTTGGGGTGCCAGTTGGTATGGCCCCCCTTAATACATACAAACAACACTTATGAATGGTCCAATGGGCGCTGTCCTTATGTTTAAATCCAAGATGTAATATGGGGTCTTCCTCTCAGAAAAGAGAAGAGAAGCAAGAACAAAGTTTGTATATTAATCCAATATAATGTGGATGGTTTTGAAATAAACTGGTGATTAAGTCACCTACTCTAGGTGAGATGCATTCATCAAAAGGTATCTTTAACTTTTCCTCCTTAATATAAATGAAAGGGTGTTGCACACAGATGTCCATCTTAGGGAAATGAACTCACCTGGGCTCAGTTGTAAGTATTCCTCAAAAGGTATCTTTGGGTATCCCAAAACTGGTCGTCTCAATGGGTTCACCCCCTCCAGGTATACAGCCAACGATACCATACAGCAACTTCCCAGTATTAATAATAGTCCTCCACATGCATGAAAAATAGTGTATCATAGAATGCAGGCATCAATAGTCTTAGTTAAAAAAATATTTTTAATTCCACCAGACAAAATTTCCATAAAAAACACAAAACATAATGATAGTCCAATACAAAAAATAGGGTCCTTCCAACAGGTATGGTCACACAGACAACTCTTGTCCCACTCACCCGGAATGAGTGAAACACAAGTAGATCTTAACAGTTTAAAAATAATATGGCCAACCAGATGGAGAATCCCTTACCACCAATGCGTTTCAAACCACTTGGGTCCTTCCTCAGGGTATGGCTCCCCTGTTTGAATCTTGGACTGTGCCACAGTCTCATCTCTAGAGTCACCACTGATAAGGACTAAAGAAAACTAACTTTGCTTAATCTTGATACTAGCACGCTCCTTTACACCAGAGGTATAAAATAAACTCAGCATATAAGTTAAGATGGTATAAAGGAAATAAAAATATTTAAGGTCCTCCAGGGTGAAACCAGGTGCATCAGCTAGCATAATATATTGATACTGATTTTGTGGAAAAATGCCACATTCACAAAGTAACTTGCAACCACAAAATTGTTTCAGTTTATTAAACTATAAATGTAAAACAGTTTAAATCTTATATGCACTTATTTAATTTAAATCTTGTGTGTGCATAAATGTTAAGAGCTATTCTGTTAGTGCTTGAGATAATCTGAGAGGTGGATTGTGCTATTTTCTCCTTATATCTTTACAGAAATATGTTATATTAACAGCAAAATGCATTACCATTTGTAATACCTACAGTATTTTATGCTGTAACTAGGGGAGACACACCTTAGGTAAGCAATCTTAGTCATTCACTCTGACATTAGATTGATGCTAAGCCCATGCTCTGTATTTCTGTCTTAAATGAAGAAACGACAGGATTGTCTGAGCTATTTATACAAGATTTGAAGCTATAAATTCTGCAAAAAAACTATACAAGTTTTGCTGCTTGTCTCTATTAGTTAATGCCATAAAAAATAGCATTAGCGGATTTTGCCTATGGGAAACGTTCAGCCAGAGAGGAATCTTCCTCCCCGTTAGGGTGGATGCTCTGCCTCTCTCTAATGTGGCTAAACTTTGTATGTGCATACACAGTAAGTAGGTATACAGCAACAACACTCTAGCCCCTGGCACAGGAGATTGTCCGAAAGAGCAAGTGAGATTAACAAGTAATTACAGTAGGTAAGTAATTCCCGCACGTATAGTGTCACTAGCACTATGCTGTAAACTCTTTGCCAGGACAGTAATTATCAGAAGGAGTTTCTTGTTAAAACGCTGCGGTAATTCTTCTACTATCATTGTGAGTAACGACAGTAACAGATCATGATTAACGTGCAAAAAATATGATTTATAAAGGTGCATACACACACAACGATTTATTGAACGATTATCGTTAACGATATCCTTTATCGTTCAATCGTTGTAAAAATCGTTCACTTTCTGAGTTAAAATAATGAACGATTATCGTTCATGCGCTTTCGCATTTGTAGTTTGTAGTTCAGTCAGACTGACCAACTGAACAATTTTCATTAAGGGAATATGCAAAAATCGTTTGTAGTTAAAAAAAATCGTTCATTACACTTTAAAAAATCTGACAAATAATCTGACAGAAAATCGTTCATAAAATTCGTTGGTAACAAAATCTTTGTGTGTGTATGCAGCTTGATAAATAGGTCCCTATATTTCTATTATTCAAAATGCATAACTAAAATAGATACCGGGGTTGGTCCTGTTTGTGGACTCACTTTATGTAATCACTGTGCTAAAATAATGAACACTATAGAACCTTGCATACATTACTGAACAGATAAAAGGACCACTAGTGACAAATACATATATCTATTCCCATGCACACTACTTACCTGCATTCCCAGGCAGCAATACTTAGGGCTCTATTCATCATTAACAGCACAATTCCCTTACTGCAGTACATTTAAAAAAAAAAAAACAATATCGCCAAGGCAACTGTGCTTTACTCTGGAGTGGTAATATACTGATTGGCAGGGCTTGTCTCAGCAGTTCTGCGCGTACATGAGCAGGCGTGTGAATTGCACAGTTAAAATGAGCACATATTTGGCCTTTCAGTAACAGTTAAAAAAAAGAACATAAACATAGATAAAGTGTATTTAATTTTTAACAAATATTTTAAAACCTTCATGCATTAAATGTATTCTATTCAAAGAATATTTTTGTTGTTGTTTTGTTCAAAATTCTGAGATGGGGATAACAGAATAGGTATTACCGCAGTACTTGTTACAAAAGATTCCCCATGCAAAAGTCTTCCTACAGTACATTTTCCTGACAATAGGGCTTTTAACGCTTGTTAAATATTTTAAAATAGAGATAACATTCTACAGATAGTATATAATACTATATATATAATACTGTGAGCAATAGTGATGCCACCGGCCCATCTCGTCCTCTGGTTGTGACACAATTAGCATATTTCTGGAGTTCTGTGCCATTATACACTACTCTGTGGAATCACAAAGTAGTCTTATGCGCAACAGTTCACTAATATAAGAGCTCCTGCACACAAGTGATATGGTTTAATATGTCTTGTTAGCTTACTTTATCATCAGAAAGAATAAACTATGGGCCTGATTCAGAGCCGAACGCTCTGACCAGAGCGCTCGCTCTGAATCAGGGCCCTCCTCAATGAAAATGGAGCGGCCTCCTGGCCGCTCGCATAGCTGCGGGTGACCACCCACAGCATATGCGAGCGTCCATGATGATGGTCGCGATGGTCATGACCATCGCGACCATCGGGCTTGCGACGGAGACCCTGCGGTAGGGTCTCGCTGTCGCAAGCCCTGGAGTGATTTTGGCTCTATCAGAGCCAAAATCACTCCCACTGACATCACTAGTGATGTCAGTGGGGCCGGCTTCAGACGGCAGGCGTTCCCAAAGGGGGCGTGCTATCAATCAACATCGACAGCACGCCCCCTTTGGTGCGAGACCCGGAGCGATGGAGAGCCCGTCGCTCGCCGGGTCTCGCTCATGCGCACAACGGAGCTCCCTCCGTCGTGAGCATGCGCAGTGGGGGAACATCAACCCGCTTGCGAGCGTCCTGCGCTCGCGAGCGGGTCTGAATGACCCCCTATGTATTTGAACGTGTTATAGTCATCAATAGGGTATAAAATTAAAAAACACAGATTTTGTAAAGGTGTGGTATAATTTGTGACAGTCAGAATGTCGGCATTCTGTGTGTCGATATGTACAAAATATCGACATTCACAACATAGTTCCGGCGTTGCCAGACTGTTGGCATGTGAATGTTGACAGTTGGCATGTTGACAAAGAAATTTCCCATTAACTTATCATCTAAGTCTAGCCCTAAATATAAGTGTCAACATTCTGGCTTTCGACATCCACAATGTTGACATTCTGACAGTCTTTTGAATGTTGGCATCCAGACAAAGGGCCTGATTCAGAGCCGCTCGTAAGCGGCCGCTCGTTCGCTCTGAGCCATGTTTGCCCAACTGCGCATGCATATGGATTGATTCGTAATACGCATGCGCGAACCAGTCAGTGCGGCCGAAAATCGTTTGTTCGCTAAATAGCGAATGCCTGCTAATATGAGTGACAGGAGGAGGCGTATGTGGGTGGTAACAGGGGAAGGTGCTTGAAAACGGGGAGTGGAGATCAGAACGCAGGCGTGCTTAAAGGTCAAAACGGGCGTTTTATGGGTGTGCATAATTAATACAGCAGTGTCACTGACCACGTCACTGGGTTATTTTATAGCCAGAACTGCTCGCAAATTTGTGGTAGCAAAAACCAACCACAAGAATAGCGAGCAGTTCATACGCTGGTCGATGTACTCGATTAATCTAATAAATAGCGGACATGACGTAGGATGCGAGCGGCCAGGGGGCGTATTTTTCCAAAGTTCGCAAGTTTGGTTCGCTCGTTCAGACATAGAGGCGTGAACAGACCGCAAAGAGCGAACGGTTCATTTGAATAGCCACCCCTATTTTCTGGATGAGCGAGCACTAATTGCGTCCGGCTCTGAATCAGGCCCAAAGTCGGCTCTTTGGTGTCAACATTCTGAATGTCGAGTATCTGACTGCATACCTTCTGCTTTTTACTGTATTTGTGTTATACACAGAAATATACATGGGGGCTTATGTAAAGAGTGCGAGCTGGCGCCGCCGTGAGAATTCATGCAAGTGTTCAAGTATTTTTAAAGCGGCAATGATTTTTAAAGGCAAAACCAGCTTGGTTCTGCCTTTAAAATGATTGCCGATTTAAAACTATGTGAACACTCACATGAATTCCCGCAGCAGCGCCAGCTTGTACCCTACTACATAAGCCCCTTGTACTGCATCGCAAATATAAATAAACCGTTTAAATAACCATTTAAAGCACACTGCCTTCAAAGCAGAACACGGCAGTCAAAATATAAATCTTTTAAATGGCGCCATTGTTTAGGGCAAAGGTGTCACCGGGCCTGGTGAGACCCGGTGCACACTCTGACTCTCCCTGTGCGCCAGAGGCTCTCCCAAGCCTGAAAAGGGTAAGTGGCCTAAAGCAAAGGGGCGTGACCTCTCTGGGATCCCCGGTATGCTGTTCTACCCCTGGAGACTGGGCTGTCAGCACTGTCGGCTCCTCTTCTATGACAGGAGCTGAGCGCTGCAGGAGAATGTTACACTGCAGCACCCGGCTCCTGTCACTGCAGAGTAGCCGGCATTTTGGTGTCATCCCCTCCCGAAGGTGACACGCGGGTGCAGCCTGCCGCCCCCCCCCCCCCCCGCACCTCCCTCATGATGCCACTGGATTAGGGTAAATTTGGTGTTCACTAGCTATTAATGGAAAAATATTTTATTTACTGCCGCACAAACATTTTTGTACCCCTGTTAAAAAAAATGCCATTAAATTAAGTGTGAATACTTAAATATTTACTTAAACCATAAAGAAGGCTCAAATAATTAAAACAAAGCAGATATATTATAATGGAGTTAAAACATTTAAATAAGCAATGTGAAAGAGAAAAGTAATTTTTTAAAATTGCGGTCGTCTCAATCATTTAGTTCCAAACAAATAAACAACACTGCACAAACTACCATCTATAATTAACAATATTCAAAATGTTCAAAGACAAAGATTATAAGGCATTAAACATTTGGTGAGCTCTGTTGTTATAATTATGAGTTTAGAGAATTACCCAGACAAATAAGAGCTGGCACTAGAATTTCTATAAAGCATTTTAAAACTCAGCATGGCTAGTTTGCTAAATGCTACCAAAATATAATAGTGTTTTGTTCGGGTACATTTCTGAAAGGATTAGTTCTGTCCAGTTCAAAAAACAAGAGAGAAAAGATGAGGGCACATCTATTATGGACAGTGATAGGTATGTACGGTATATGGAAAAGTTTCTGAAGCGTATCATAAGATTCATAACTGAGGATATTTGAGATAAAGTTGTAATGCTGAGGTACTGAAAGATTATTATCCTTTAGGCTGGCAACACACTGGCTGATCCTGCTGTTCGGCCTGAGTTTTGAACAGCCAGACCTCTTCCGGACCACAGGGGTTCCTGTTAGTGAACTCAGAAGATGATTGTACACGCAGGATAATAGGTAATACAAACCAATGTTATGGGGTATGTGTGTGTGTGTTTTATTTCACATCCTGTGTCATAGCTGCTGGGGTGCAAACTTCAAGTATGGGTCCACCTTCCGGCTACTCCATATATAACTTGCATATTAAAAAGCTATACGTTTATTCACATCACTATCATAGCTTTAATAGTTGACGTTGCAATCCTTGCATTAGATCAAGACATCCATCTCATCACAATTCCATCAAGCAAATCAGTGATAGATAGATAGATAGATAGATAGATAGATAGATAGATAGATAGATAAAGTTGCCTGGAAACCCCCCTCCCCAGCCAACACCATGACCACAATATAAATAATAATATCTAGAATTTTACTAATGTTGCATGTTCTCAGTATCACAAATGAAATAATTAGCAACACCTGTGGATATTTTAACATGTGTCAGCCAGTAATAAATACACCTGTGCACCAACTAGGAAATCTGGAAAACATACACTGTTAGGGGTGTACTGCTATAGACCATCAATAGGGATAATTATTAATACTGTAAAATAAAACTCCAGGACTTGCTCCAATGCTATGGAATGGTGCCTACATCTGAGATAAAAACATTCAGCTCAGGCAGGATGGCCCTGCTGCCGCATCTAATGGCTTACTGTAATTGCTGGTCCTGTATATGCTGGAATTATGACACACAATACACTTTGTATGACGCATATTAAAGCTGGTTAAGTGCTAATTATGCCCTCTTCATGGACTGGTCACACTCGCTAAAATCGAGCACTTGGAAACCCCCCTCTAGAAATCCTACATTTGCCATTGAGATAGATAGATAGATAGATAGATAGATAGATAGATAGATAGATAGATAGATAGATAGATATTCATAGATTTTATAGATGTTTTATGTTTGCTTTCCCAGAGTATTAGTTCTATGTGCTTACGTTTGTGTATATTGGTATGCATCTATATCTGCATTTGTTGTAGTTAGATGCCACACCATACAGCCATGGCCAAAAGTTTTGAGAATGACACAAGTATTGGTTTTCACAAAGTTTGCAGGGACAGAGCTTGCGAGAAAGCTCTGTCCCTGCGAATCCCCTCAGCACACTAGTCACGGTGTTTTTGCAAAAAAATACTGTGACAAGTGCCCTGCGTATGCGCTGACCGGCCGCCGCTGCTACCCCCCAGCGCTAAGCCCCGCCCCCCAAAATCGCGGACCCCCCTCTCCTTTAATTACACTTACCTGCATGATCCAGGCTCCGGTGATGTCCTCCATGTCCTCCGGTCAGCTGAGATCCCATACTGCACTGGGACCCTGTCAGTGACGACCGGGCCCCAGTGCAGCATGGGAGACCAGCTGACCAGAGAGAGGACATCACCGGAACCCCGATCACTGGTCCCTGGACTTAGGTAAGTTTGGGGTATTTTTACTATTTTTTTACTTTTTTTTTTTACAGTGTATCAGCGTGTGGTCTGTTTAGACCACACAGCTGATCACTGGAGCCGGCTTCGGGCTCTGCTCTGCCCGGTAGAGCAGAGAAGGAGTCCGGTAACCAGGGGAGACCCTGGATAACGCCACCTCCAGGTGGCGTTATTATCACAGGGCTTTCCCCGGGATTTTTTCCCAATTTCTTTTTAGTAACTTTGGTCAGATCGCATTTCCCATTACAATTATGGGAAATGCGATCTGCTTACTAAAAATAAGTGATAATTAGAGCTTGGAGTAGAATTTTACGAATTCTACTCCAATTGTTCTGTAGTAACTTTAATGGTTGGGCAGACGTGGTGTGTGAATAGGGGTAGGGGGGGTAAGGTGCGCTCTTCCTGCTAGTAATGGTGATGACTTGTGTGTGTTTGTGAGTGGTGTTAATTAGAATGTTTCTTCTGGTGGTGGTGATGTTTTGGGAGTGAGGAGGGTGTGATTGGGTATGGAGTGTAGTTTGGAGTAATGTGAAAAGGGGAATGGAATAAGATCAAAATGAGGCCAGCGAGACACAGTAATTTTGGGCAAAATTTTTTATTGAGTAGTCACAATGCTGCTCTGTTAAGATCCCGGGCAGGTGGGTGGGGTTCAGTGATGAGTGGTGATGAGACTGGGGAGGTAGGTGGACCCTTTTAGGGGGCTCCTTCCCGTGCGGTTCAGTGACCTTGCACGTCACCCCTGCTGGACCTATGGTCGACAGTCTAGGAAGTCTCGGGGGGTGGGGGGATTTGCAGAGTGGGTTGGAACACCTGTGCGGCGTCCCGCGTGTTGGTGTGAGTCTTGGTAGTACTTACCTACCGGTAGGTTTTTTGTTATGGTGATGTAGGTCGACGTTGCGGCCGTTGCAGATAGGTTGGAAGCTGCAGGTTTGTTGGTGAGCTGGATCAGCGTGTTGCTGGTGTGCTGCAAGTGCACGGCTGTTCTGATTGGTCTGCGGAGGTCAGCGACCGTAGTATGCAGCTGAAATTGGCTCTTGGTCGTGCCGCTGGTGGTGCGAAGCCAGAGGTGTGGATGGGTGAGCTGCTGGGAGGATGGGTTGCAGCGTGTGTGCTGGGACCACCCCTGGGGGGTGGTCTGCCCGGGATACTGATTCAAAAAAAAAAAAATCCAGGGAGGAGGGGGGATGTGGAAAGTGTGACCGGGATGGAGCTGGTCACTGGCGATGTTGGCTGGGCGGACTTGCGGCCGGATGTGCGGGATGCTCTTATCACTGACGGTCCCTCGTGGAAATGGGGATCGACGGTGGAGACTCCCCTGGCCAGGAGTGAGTTGCTGAGCACGCCTGGAAGCAGGGGGGGAGAGGGGCTGGTCCGGGGTGGAGCCGGTCACTGGAGGTGTGAGCGGTGCGGACCAGCAGGCGGGTGGGCTGAGAGCTTTCTGCACTGGTGGTCCCTGGTGGGGATGGGGATCTTTAGTGGAGGTCAGCCTGGATCGGTGTCGGGTTTGATGTGAGGGTCTCCAACGTGTTTCGGCACAGGTGCCTTCTTCAAGGGGGTGTGTGAATAGGCTGAAAAGTGTGGTTGATGAGTGAGTGGGCTGCTGCACTTCCTAATCACAGGCGTACCGGGTCCTGTGTATAATTGGACAGAGATGTAAAGGGACGGAAGGTGCGCTTGCCCTGTGGCTGCAATGGTAGTTGGGGAGTGCTGGATTGTGTATGTGGATGCTGGTGTGTATGGTGTGGTGAGGGGTGGGCCGATAGAATGAGAGAGGCGGACACAAAGTGGGAGTGAACTGTTTTATTGTAGTCACAATGCTTCTCCTATGTAGTCCCGGGCACAAGGTGGGTGTGGAGGTAGGTGAGAGATAGGGAGAGACTGGGGAGGTGGGTCGACCCTTTCAGGGGGCTCCATTCCATGCAGTTTAATAGACCGGCACGTTACCCCTGCTGGACCTTTGGTCGACAGTCCCACTCGGTGGGTGGGAGGGGGGAAAGTGGAGCAAGTACACCCCAACATCCACATCATAAATCCCATGTACAGCCCGTCCTCTGCAGCCTATGAATCACCCTCCCAGCCCACCTGGGTCCCATAGAACACGGCCTCCCCCCCAAAAAAAAACCCATAACACCATCTACATACTAGCCCCCCCACACCCCACTTACTAAACCCACCCACAACACCATCTACATATTAGCCCCCCACACCCCACATATTAACCCCCCCACATGATATATCCCACGTCCCGCATCCAGCTCACATATTATCTATCACCTAGCGTTAGCTCTGTAAAAAACCCTCCTTCGCTAAACACTAGTGACATACACCACATCCAGCCCCACCACACCCGCATCCCTGCACAACACACCACCTATCCACCGCAACAAACACCTACCATTTCCACAGACCTGTAACGGCAGCACTACTCACCACTACATGAACTCTTCGCCCCCCCCTTCACATATAATCAACATCACCTTAGGTTCATATTACCCCTCCCCCTTTCAAACGCCCGCACACCAGCATCCACATACACAATCCAACACTCCCCAACTACCATTGCAGCCACAGGGCGAGCGCACCTTCCGTCCCCTTAGGTCTGTAGTAACTTTAGGTGAAACTTTAGGTGAAACTAAAATAATGTGAAAAGGGTGTGAAAACACCCTTTTTCACTTTATTTTAGTAAAAATAATGTTAATAAATAGAGCCCAAAGGCTTTTATTGACAACTACATTACAAGTTTATGTAAAGAGTCAATATTGCAGTGTTGGCCCTTCTTTTTTAAGACCTCTGCAATTCGCCCTGGCATGCTGTCAATCAACTTCTGGGCCACATACTGACTGATGGCCGCCCATTCTTACCTAATCAATGCTTGGAGTTTGTTACAATTTGTGGGTTTTTGTTTGTCCACCTGTCTCTTGAGGATTGACCACAAGTTCTCAATGGGATTAAGGTCTGGGGAGTTTCCTGGCCATGGACCCAAAATTTCAATGTTTTGTTCCCCAAGCCACTTAGTTATCACTTTCGCCTTATGGGGAGGTGCTCCATCATGCTGGAAAAGGTATTGTTCGTCACCAAACGGTTCTTGGATGGTTGGGAGAAGTTGCTCTTGGAGGATGTTTTGGTACCATACTTTATTTATGGCTGTGTTCTTAGGCAAAATTGTGAGTGAACCCACTCCCTTAGCTGAGAAGCAACCCCACACATGAATGGTCTCAGCATGCTTTACTGTTGTACCTCTTATCAAAACACCTTTATTAACCATAATAACAACTTAACTCTAATCAATAAAGACATGACAACTGTATATGATATTACAATTGGTCATAAATTTATTGGTAACATTAAGAGAAGATAATGGTAACAAGGAAAAGGGAGGAATGCAGATCAATATATAGTCATATAATATAACAGGCACTGCAACCACAGTAGCCATAAAATGTCAAAAGGAGTACAATCTCCAACCCCAAGGTGCACAGCTAGGAGGCAAAATTTCCTCCATATCAAGCAAGGTGAGATCCATCTGCTAACAGCTGATCCGTCACTGTGAAGGAGAGTGTACCAGCTGCGCAGCACAAATTTGATCTACCAAACCCCAGCCCGCCGCCTGCCAACAGCAAGGCTCATTCTACTAGTTGCTGCCTAGCCACCACTGCATCCTAAACCTAGCAAACTCCCAGAAAACCTAAATAAAAAGAGCCATTCTGTCACCAACCAAAAGCACCTTGTCTGGACGATTAAGAATTGATCTCAAGGTATCCAAGCAAGTCAAGGTGCATGAACAACCAGCACATTGCAACCCAAAATTCAGCCATGCCGTACACTTCACAAAATTGCCAACCCCCATATGGACAACAACATATGGACAATTCTGTAAGCTTCGCAAAAAGCACAGGCGGCTCCAACAACACCCATGCAAAAATATCCCAACACAATATCCCAAGACAACCAGCAAAGAAGAGTAGCAATGAGAAAGAGGACAGTGGCTGAGGGAATCAGGAAACCAGCCACCTAGAACATAAATAGAGTACAAGCAACGAAAAGTACTGAGAGCCCATACAAACAACTACAAACTGCAAAATGAAAGAGCCAGCTAAACCAGTAGCAAAATCATAACAAATAGGAACCCATGTAAAATGTGAGTGATAGGATTAGCTCCTGCAGGTAAAGCAGCCGAAGAGCAAGAAAACAAAATATTAAGTGTGTGGGGGGGGGGAGGCGTCAACTCAGAGCACATAGCCCAACATGCAATCAGCCTTCCTCTGAGTGCTGCAATACACAGAAAAGGATTGGGAAGCTCCACAGAGTATAGTGAAAAATCGCAGCCATAGATGGTGCTACCAAATCGTGCACATGTTATAAACCAGGAAAAATGCAGGTGCCAATATATATACGCAAAGACTATGGGCCATGTCCCAGTCCCAGTAACAGACTACAGAGACCACTAACAGAAGCAGTCAGGAAATGGAGCAGACTATGGGCAGACAAAATAAATGGCAAAGCCTGCCGCCGAGGACAGCAGCACACAGCCCCATTCTAAAACAGCACTGTCGTTAACCCGAATCATGAAAAGAGAAGAAAGATAAAGGAAAGAGAGGAGAACTGCATAATAATCATGTGGAATGCGCTACTTCACTTCCTCTATGTTGCTTCATACCTGAAGCATTTGCTCCTAACCAAGATGGCCGCCATAGGTTAGTCTGCGCATGCGCTGTGCCATCTTGGTACTCTGTGTTTGAGAGCCGCAGTGGATCACACACGTGTACTACTCAGCTCCAGATACATGGATTTGTCCTGTGATCCTGCCTACATAAATGACCAACTGGCCCTCTGTATGTATCACTGAGTACTACAATAAACATTAGTTCCTGGTTAGGTCTATCCACCTGGTGTGTATACCAAAGTATTATCTGCTATTGACTACTACTACTACTAACATCTACTATAAACATACCAACATAATTAACATATGCAAAGACACAGTAGAAAAGTGAGTACTTTCCTGTCTAGTCCTCAGCAAACGAAGAGGTAGGGATCGTTGGTGGAGATCCAATGGTTCCATCAGTGGGCGAAACGGTGAAACCATTCATGGTTTCATGCCGATGGTTACACACTATTAAGGTTAACCACTCATGGTACCATCAATGGTTAACCCACTGATCACCATCCATACAAACAGGCCTGCACATCAGAAAAATAAAGACTTCTAAGACCTAGCCCAACCTCCCCCTAGCTGACTGATTGGCTAACCACAAAAGTCATAGCAGTGTCATCACAAGAGTTTTTCTCCAGCCTACAAGCCTAAGCTTTGCATCAGTGTTTAACCCTTGTTGGTTCTGATAGGGCTTTTCCCAGCCTTCATGAGCCAGGAATCAATGAACCATTATTCACCATTAGTACAATTATCATCTAATAATCCTACATTTATTATTTTGTCATTAAAGAATGTCAATTAATTCCCATGACCCCTACCACAACTAAAGCATGTAATTTGTGATAGAGTGGGCATTCAGAGCCTAATGAAATAGGTACTGCTGACAAAAAGAAAGACAAGGCAATGTTTTTCTTGTTAAATGATTTCATTTCAGATGTCTGACCCTACAAAATTATTTTAACCCTGGATCAGCTTGAATTATTTGAACATAGTACAGTAATTATAAAAATTTACCAGAATAGAGATTTTATTATGCTCCTTTATAATGCTACAGTTCCATATAAACCTTTAAAATATTTTTCTAACATTCCCCTACAGAGAGAAAAAACTCTATGTAGGGTACATTTATTTCTAGTGCTGGGTACACGCTATGCAATTATCTCTCAGATATCTGTCCAATCTGGCTGGTTGAAATTAAAACCTGGTAATGTATGGGAGCAAATGACAATCGACCATATGGAAAACACTGGAAAACAGACAAAAACAATTGTTCAAATTTGTTTGATTTAACCGATTTGTCTGAAAGACCCGTTTTCCAGTGTTTGTGAGCAAATGGTCGATTGTGATTTGCTCCCATACATTACCATATTTTCCATTGGACAGATAACTGACAGATAATTGTATAGTGTATGCCCAGCATAAGCCAGGGTATTACAGCTGGAGCATAATTCTGATTCAGTACCAGCAGCAGGAACCTGCATAACACTAGACCAGCTTTTCAGGGCTGCATTGGTAGTAGCCCTGAGAAGCTCTGTAGGGCTGCCCGAAAGGCAGAGCAGTGGCTTCCACTGGAAGCCGCTCTCTGCTAATGGCAGCCCGGACTGGCAGTCCCAGGGGGAGAAGACACCTCCCCCTAGGGCTGCCTGTCCTGAGCGTGACTGGCAGGTGGCACTTCCAATAGGAAGCCACCTCTAGTCACAGTGTAGCCAATGCAGTCACGGACTGCACTGGCTCACTGAAGTGGAGGATTTTACTGGGGGAGGGGCTGCAGCCTCGCAGCCCATAGGTAAAATCCGCCACTGTTCAACACTCAAGCATGTTTCTGAGGAGTATCTCTCTCTCTGTTGGCAGCAGCATCTTTCACAGCGCTAGAAGACAGAATGTAGTCATTAGGTTGACATTTACAATGTCAACATTCATTATGATGACACAATGTCAACAGTTATGATGCTGACATTGTTAAAATGTCGATATTCTTAAAATGTTGACATTAGGGTTAAGCTGCGAGCGGGAGGGTTAGGGTTAGATTGTAGATGGAGGGTTAGGGGTAGCAGAAAAATACCAGAAAACTGGAGGATCATAGGATTAACCCGGAAGTGACGGTCACGTGACTGCTGGTACCCGGAAGACGTGCTGGAGTTGCTGGAGCAGGAAGGTGACCGCTGGGCCCCCAGGGACAATATGTCAACATTCAACAGTGTTTACATGGCCTGTGTCGTCATTATGACCATGTCGGCATTGGCATGTCGACGTTACGGATGTCGACATATCAAACCACACCCCTAGAAGACCTGTGTTCTCTTCAAAATGTTTGGTCTGGTAAATGCTTTTTAGATTTTTCAGTATTGGTTAATAACCTTTTAAGTAGTCAAGTAATAGCAAAGCAGGAGGGTGAGGGTTTGTATTGTGATCATGCATGCTGTGAAGAAGGGGTGTTCCAATCAATTGTAAATATTTATAATTAATTCTATTCTTGCATAGTTTTTGTGTAATGTTTTAAAAAATCTTCTTTATTTTATAGCATATATATTGCCTTTAATAAATAGCGTCTCCTACACTTTATCTAATAGCAATTATATTCATTACAAATGTTTTGCTGTGTTTCATAGAGCATACTTGCCTACCCACGGCCGGGTGGCACTCCCGGCAACTCGGTAAGGTAGACAAGTCTCCTGCCACAACATTCCCTTTCCCCTTGCAGCTGCCCACCATACAATACGAGTGAGCAGTAAAGGGGGAGCCGAGGACGTGATTCGCGCTGCACAATGGCAGTATTCTTGGCATTGTGTTGTGGGGGCGCATGCCATATAGAAATGTTATGTCACAATGTCTTTGCAATCTCCTGTGCTGGCGCCATCTTTGCAAATATAGCAAAAATGGTCACTGGCAAGTTGCAACAGGTATAGAAGGGAGGCACATTGCCCAGCACACTCTGAGGTCTATTCTGTGTGCAGTGAGGTCTATTCATGGAGCTCCCCGTCACACTGCACCCTGCATCTATAATAGATATGCCACTGGCTAATTTGTTTAATTTACAATTAAAATATGATTAAAAATAATACCAACTGAAAATCTTCAAGAGAATTTACCTATTACCTATAGCATTTCCTCTTACCCATAAATCTTTGTGAATCATCAGCCTATTGTCATGAAATATCTTAACATACTAGACAGAAATCACCACCTTCTTCAAGCAGCCATAGCTGGGAGGGGAGGTTACACAGTACATTTATATTAGGGAAACAGCTCAGTTTATGATAAACACTACATTTATTCCTGGTAAATTATTTAGGAAAATTAAATTAAGTAATAACAGTACATTTATTTTTGGTGCATTAGTTAACTCAGTAATGCACAGGCTTTAATATACAGTATGATAATATCCAATAGTGACTTTGTTGGCTCCTTAACATAATTTATATACACCCAGGGTCAGATTATAGGAGGGACGGTCGGGCCTTCACCAAGACGCCCCTACACATTGTGGGCCTTCACACTGCTGCAAACTTTGCTCCTAGGTTGGCTCCTGGTGTCAGAGGCGCACTCTCCTATGCCTCTGCTTACCAGCTACAACCGGCAGATCCAGAGCGACTGTTGTCAAAGGCGCCACCTCCAACCTGCACCTTCTGCGCATGAACTATTTCCCTCCGCAACTTTCCTTCTTCTCCATCTGTAGCATAAAATGGCTGACCCCTGTGTTCTCCTCCACGATGGAGGATATATACCTATAGTAACACCAAAGTCTGCTATACCACCATTGCTTATTATAGTATTTAGATCCAGCGAATATATTTATTACACTGTGATGCTGCCAGTAAGGGGCATAGTGGCAGTGGCAGCTAGGGAAGGGGATGTGGGTACGGGAGATCAATTTTGTTGGCCCAGGGCCCCCACAACCTAATTGGCCCAGGGCCCCCACAAACCTTAATCTGGCACTGCATACAACACCACAGATACAGAATGCCACAATATGAGGTATTAGAAATGGGATTATCTTGTTGTTAAATTAGGAGAAAAACATACACATAGGAGGAACCAGTAAGGCGCTGTATATCAAAGAAGATCTTAAGTTAAAATAGCAATGTGCACCATTACATTTAAGGCAATTCAAGACAATTGACCCAATTTAATCTTCATGAATTTAATAATGATTGAGTCTCCTTAATATCAATGCAAATAATTGATTGGATTGTTAGCAAACATGTTGGAAAATACCATTGGAAGAGGACATGTGCGTTCAGTCATCTATTGACCCTAATAAGTGGACCCACGGGTGCCGAGAGGGGTGTGGAAGGGTACAGGAATGTCTGGGGACTGGGCCTGTCAGTGAGACATAGCCATGCCCCCCAAGATGGCGTGGTTACTTCTCAAGATGGCTGGCACACTTGCCCATACCCCAAATATAGTAATAGGGCTAGACCATTCTTATGACGGCATTAACAGGACCATGTGAAGACAAAAGGCTTTCCTATGTGTAGCCACAGGATCTTTTTAGTTTGCAGGTTTAGCCCATGTGTGGCCAGCTGTAAACTTACTCCAAAGACACAAAACATTTGAAAAATATGATTAATGACTTGGTTTGTTTAGAAAGTAGCCTGTAGATAAAGGGTTTCAGTAAACTTGGTTACATATTTGTTTCATATTTATCTAAAACAAGGTATGATCAGCACTAAGGATATTATTGTGCCCCATGAATGCTCATATTTCTGAAGGTTAATGTAATTTTAATGATGCAGCAAATCTTCATTTTGTTAGTAGCAACAAATACATATAATGACCACTTACAGCATAATCTAGTACTTACTCACATTGACACATGATTAATGAACAACATGCATAAATACCAAACCTTAGTGTGTGAAATATTGCAGGAGCATTACAAAATGCCACGTGCTGGTCATCGCTTTTTCATTACTGTCAATACATTGCTAAATAAAAGATACTGTTTTCTTTTCTCAACTGTACTTGGTAAATTATTTATTTATAAACATTTATATTAGCTGAAGGAGCCCGAAGCTATATACTGAAGAGAAACAAACATTTTTAGGGGACCCATGATCCTCTATGTGCAGAAGTTATGTGTACTACTTAATAGTATACTAATTATTTTTAATATTATTGTTTTGTATAAAATCCCCAGTGTCTATTCATTGTGTATAATTATATTATACTTATTTAGCAGACAACAGTAATTAAAAGACTGATTCTTATTAATTAAAAAATTCACAATCGGTCATGAAGATTATTCATGGGCTTAATTTGGGTCCTCCTAACCTAAAAAGATTAAGAATTGTTCTTTGTTTAAAACTTCAAGCAGATCATGTTGGAAATATTCCGGACATATATATATATTCAGGACATATATAATAGCCACTGATTATTTTGGAACGAGGCACTCATAGTTATTCAGGGGATAAAATGCTGATTCTTTTGAAGTCACCAAGGAGGAAAAATTGGTTCAGTAGATATATGTGAGAACTGACTGCTAAATCTTTACACTGGGCCAGAAATGTTATTGCATTTACAGACTGCAGAAGTTAGATTGTAAGCCGAGTGTCAGCAAGTGAGATCCTCTCATAGGAATAGAGATACGTCAAGGAATAATATTATTATTTGGATATTTTAATGGACAGATGGACACCAGGAAAAACTTTAATTCAGAAAAAACTAATAATTAAAAAAAATGCCATGTAACATTATTTGCTATAAAGTAGACGACTCTCCAAGGTGATTATTATTACACCGAATGAAAGAAAAACAGAGAAGAGGTTGATATATTATAGCATAGGCAGTACAGTAAGACAATGTCATATTTTGTTCTATGGTAAAATGTGGATAGTTACAAAAAGCAAAAGTGGGTATTATGGGGTGTGACTTAAAGGTGGTTCTTAGCAAAACCATACTTATTTGCATAAAATGCCAGAAGCACACCAATCCACACTAACACCGGATCCACATGAAATCCACACAATAATACCAGTTCACAGGGCCGGTGCAAGGTTTCCGGGCAACCTAGGCAACATTTCACCAACTGCCCCTGCTCCCTCCAATTCATAATATGCCACGCATCAGTGTCCCCATTTTATAATATGGACAGCAGTGTGCCCAATTCATGATATACTATATAAAATATGCCACACAGCAGAGCGCTAAAATCATAATGCACCTCATAATAATTACGTCAATTCATAATATGCCACACAGCTGTGCCACAAATTCATTATATGTCAGTCAGCTGTGAATTATGCCATACAATGCCCCCAATACATGTGCTAAAATTTTTTGCTATACACTGTGGTGTCGATTCAGACCCAGACGCTAAACCACGGATGCACGCTATGGGCGATTGTCGCCCATCTGCACCTGCATATGCATCGCAGTACGCGTGCGCGAACCAGTCATTGCAATCGGGAATCGTGCACTCTTAACACAAAGTCTGTGCTACTTTGAGTGCCGTTTGTGGGTGGTAACAGGGGAAGGTTCTTGAGAACGGGGGAGTGGCATGTCTGGACATCAAAACAGGTTTATGGGTGTGCATAAGTAGTATGGAAGCGTCATTGTACACATCACTTGGTTGTATTTCAGCCTGCACTGTTCGCAGTGCTTGTGGTGGGGTAGAGTCTACGTCAAGTGCTGCGTGCAGCTCCGATGATTCACAATGGTTCTGATTAATCATACACTTCCTGGATATGACGTGTGCTAAGAAAGAAAAGTGGGCGTCTTTATACCGGCGTGCACTCACTCTAAAACATGGTGTCCTTACACCAGACAGTGTGATCGCGGAATTTGGCAGCGAGAGAGTGCGGCTTAGCGTCCTGGTCTGAATCTACCCGTGTCCTCAATACTTTATGCCACATATTAGTGCTCCAATACATACGTACTCTACACTAGGGGTGTGCACCGGCCACTTTTCGTGTTTTGTGTTTTGGTTTTGGATCTGGATCTTTCTTCGTGTTTTGGATCTGGATTGGTTTTGCCAAAACCACCCTTCCGTGTTTTGGGTTCTGGGTTTTGTGTTTTGGATCTGTATTTTTATGAAAAAAAGCATAAAAACAGCTAAAATCACAGAATTTGTAGGTTTTTCTGCTCCTATGCTATTATTAACCTCAATAACCTTAATTTCCATTCATTTCCAGTCTATTCTGAACACCTCACACCTCACAATAGTGTTTTTATGTCCAAAAGGATGCACCGAGGTAGCTGGATGACTATGCTAAGCGACACGAGTGGGCGGCACAAACACGTGACCCATCTAGGCGTGATACTGCAGTGGCAGACAGGATGGCAGTTTGAAAAACTAGGCCCCAAACTGTACATAATGCAAAGAAAAAAAAGAGGTGCAAGATGGAATTGTCTTGGGCCCTCCCACCCACCCTTATGTTGTATAAACAGGACATGCACACTTTAACAAACCAATCATTTCAGCGCCAGGGTCTGCCACACAACTGTGGCTGAAATGATTGGTTCGTTTGGGCCCCCACAAAACAAGCTGGCAATTAATCTGTCCCTGCACAAACTGGCTCTACGGAGGCAAGATGTCATCCTCATCCTCCTCATCCACCGATTCCTCACCCTCTTCATTGTGTACATCCTCATCCTCACAGAGTATTAACTCGTCCCCACTGGAATCCACCACCACAGGTCCCTCTGTACGTTCTGGAGGCTGGTCTCCCTGGAAGAGCTGATAATTCATTTTGATGAACATCATCTTCTCCACATTCTGTGGAAGCAACCGCCTACGCCTTTCGCTGACAAGGTTCCCGGCTGCACTAAACACTCTTTCGGAGTACACACTGGAGGGGGGGCAACTCAGGTAAAATAGAGCCAGTTTGTACAGGGGCCTCCAAATTGCCTCTTTTTCCTGCCAGTACAGGTATGGACTGTCTGACATGCATACTTGGATGCTGTTACCGATGTAATCCTCCACCATTCTGTCAATGGTGACAGTATCATATGCAGTGACAGTAGACATGTCAGAAATTGTTGCCAGGTCCTTCAGTCCGGACCAGATGTCCAAACTTGGTCCTGCCTGCCCTGCATCACCGCCAGCGGGTTGCTTAGGATACCTACGTTTTTTCCTGGCAGCCCCAGTTGCGGGAGAAAATGAAGAAGGAGCTGTTGACGTGTCACGTTCCACTTCAGCTGACAGTGTGTTCACCAGCAGGTCTTTGCACCTCTGCAGGCTTGTGTCGGCCGGAAAGAGAGACACCACATAGGCTTTAAACCTAGGATCGAGCACGGTGGCCAAAATGTAGTGGTCTGGAATCCTGGCAAAGCGAATGAAGGGCTTTATCCACAAGTCCCACATGCCGAGCGGAATCGCTCCGTCTTAGCTCCTCCTTCACTTTCTCCAGCTGCTTCTGCAAAAGCCTGATGAGGGGAATGACCTGACTCAAGCTGGCAGTATCTGAACTGACTTCACGTGTGGCAAGTTCGAAGGGTTGGAGAACCTTGCACAACACGGAAATCATTCTCCACTGCGCTTGAGTCAGGTGCATACCACCTCCTTTGCCTATGTCATAGGTGGATGTATAGGCTTGTATGGCCTTTTGCTGCTCCTCCATCCTCTGAAGCATATAGAGGGTTGAGTTCCACCGTGTCACAACCTCTTGCTTCAGGTGATGGCGGGGCAGGTTCAAGAGTGTTTGCTGGCGCTCCAGTCTTCGGCACGCAGTCGCTGAATGGCGAAAGTGGCCACAAATTTTTCGGGCCACCCAAAGCGTCTCCTGCACGCCCCTGTCGCTTTTCAGAAAATTCTGCACCACCAAGTTTATTGTGTGAGCAAAACATGGGACGTGCTGGAATTTGCCCAGATGTAATGCCCGCACAATATTGGTGGCGTTGTCAGATATCACAAATCCCCAGGAGAGTCTAAGTGGGGTAAGCCACTGGGCGATGATTTCCCTCAGTTTCTCTAAGAGGTTGTCGGCGGTGTGCCTCTTACTAAAACCGGTGATACACAGCGTAGCCTGCCTTGGAACGAGCTGGCATTTCTGAGATGCTGCTACTGGTAACGCTGCTGCTGTTGCTGCGTAAGGTGATACATCTACCCAGTGGGCTGTCACAGTCATATAGTCCTTAGTCTGCCCTGTTCCACTTGTCCACATGTCCGTGGTTAAGTGGTCATTCCCAGGCATTACCGTGATGGGCTTTTTCATCCCACGGACAACAACTGTCTACCCCGGAGCCTGATTTAAACAAACCACATCACCATCAGAATCCTCCTCGCCAACTTCCTCCTCAGCTCCAGCTACACCAGTATCCTCATCCTGTTGTACTTCAACAGTGACATCTTCAATTTGCATATCAGCAAGTGGAGTGTGGGTGCTCCTTTCAGCACTTGCAGGGGGCGTGCAAATGGTGGAAAGAGCCACCTCTTCCCGTCCAGTGCTGGGAAGGTCAGGCATCGCAACCACCACCACACTTGGACTCTCCTTGGGGATTTGTGATATCTTCTTAGAAAGCACAGTTCTTCGCTGTGCTTTTGCCAGCTTAACTCTTTTGATTTTTTTAGTGGGAGGAGGGCTTCCATCGCCATGTGAAGCTGAACCACTAGTCATGAACATACTAGGGATCGACCTTAGCCGTTCCTTGCCACTGCGTGTCGTAAATGGCATATTGGCAAGTTTACGTTTCTCTTCAGCTGATTTAAATGTTTTTTTCAAGGTAATTTTCCTGAACTTTGTCATTTGGGATTGTATGTGCCCTCTACTATGACATTGGGCATCGGCCTTGGCAGACGACGCTGATGGCATGTTATCGTCTATGTCATGACTAGTGGCAGCAGCTTCAGCACTAGGAGGAAGTGGTTCTTGATCTTTCTCTATTTTATTTTTATCGGAGAAAGTTTGGTCCTCCATTTATGTTATATCGATTTGACATATACGTGCGGCTAAACACAGAAAATATTTTTTTATTTTTGCTGGAGAGTAGTGCACTTTGTGGGTTACACCACCCTTTAAGAAATGAGCCAGCCGGCTCTTTACTTATGGGACACAGGCGCACGCTTGGCGCTGCTCCTTTGTTGATGCACGTGCGGCTACTGCGCACACAATTCACAAACACAGAAAATATTTTTTATTTTGGTTTGGACTGGAGTGTACTTTGGGGGTTACAGCACCCTTTAACGGTCAAGCCAGCCGGCCCTTTACTTATGACACAGGCGCACGCTTGGCACTACTTTGTTGATGCACGTGCGGCTCCTGCGCACACAATTCACAAACACAGAAAATATATTTTTTTGGTTTGGACTGGAGTGTACTTTGGGGGTTACAGCACCCTTTAACGGTCAAGCCAGCCGGCCCTTTACTTATGACACAGGCGCACGCTTGGCACTACTTTGTTGATGCACGTGCGGCTACTGCGCACACAATTCACAAACACAGAAAATAATTTTTTTTTGGTTTGAACTGGAGTGTACTTTGGGGGTTACAGCACCCTTTAACGGTCAAGCCAGCCGGCCCTTTACTTATGACACAGGCGCACGCTTGGCACTACATTGTTGATGCACGTGCGGCTACTGCGCACACAATTCACAAACAAAGAAAATATATATTTTTTTGGTTTGGAGTGTACTTTGGGGGTTACAGCACCCTTTAACGGTCAAGCCAGCCGGCCCTTTACTTATGACACAGGCGCACGCTTGGCACTACTTTGTTGATGCACGTGCGGCTACTGCGCACACAATTCACAAACACAGAAAATTATTTTTTTTTTGGTTTGGACTGGAGTGTACTTTGGGGGTTACAGCACCCTTTAACGGTCAAGCCAGCCGGCCCTTTACTTCTGACACAGGCGCACGCTTGGCACTACTTTGTTGATGCACGTGCGGCTACTGCGCACACAATTCACAAACACAGAAAAAATATTATTTTTTTAGCACTTGGGGGGAGCACCCCTGATGGACAGAGCACCACCTGGACAACACTACAGCACCCCTTTAGGACTGGGACACTGCACAGGACTTTGGAGTGGACACAGCCCCTATGGAGAACTGACTGCACAACACAGTCCAGCCAGCCCCTATGGACTTTGAAGTAGTGGACACAGCCCCTATTAACAGCAGCACAGCAAAACACAGCCAGCCCCTATGGACTTTGAAGTAGTGGACACAGCCCCTATGGACAACAGCAGCACAGCGCAGCACAGCACAGCACAACACTACTCTGCACTACACTACACTACACTACACAGCCCAGCCAGCCCTAACTCCCACCCTCCCTCTTCACTGTCCACAGCCGAGTGAGAAAATGGCGCCGACGCAGGTACCTTATATAGGATCCAAAACCCGCGAGACCCGGAAGGCGGGATGATGACGTTTTGCCTCGATTTCAGATCCGAGTCAGGCGGGAAAAGTCGAGCCTGACTCGGATCAGCCTCGGATCGGGGGGGCTCGGGTGGGGTTCGGATTTCAGAAATCCGAACCCGCTCACCCCTACTCTACACATCTGTGCCCCAGTGTATTATTCAAAAGGAATTGGGTTCGCACTAGTTAGTTGAAAAATAATTGCAGTGTATGTTAATAGACCAATATACAGACGTGTCACACCCATATAAATGCTGGACCACACACAATTAGTGGTGCTCCCAGATGTTTTGTAGACATGAACTACAGAGATTAGCTGAGGCAGAAAGACAAATAAACTCTTTCTGGGACACTCTTTGACAATAATATCAATAACAATGAAAAAAAAATTACATTTAATATTATACCCATAAAAATTACAATCATAAGTGTACTGGCAGAAAATATAAAAGAAGGAAAAAATCATCCCAAATAAGTACCTTTGTTATTAACATGTGCAAAAAATGCACTCAACTAGGGGAAAATATATTAATTAGTGTTAGTTGAATTACCTTATTTCATATTAGCATATGGGGGTTCTAAATACCCACTAACATTCATAAGAAAATATGCACTGTCACAGAGGCTGTAGTGCTTTACTTATAATCATATATTCCTAATAGTCTGGTTCAGATGGGGATGCGGTTAAGATCCCGACAACCGGGATGCCGTCTGCCAAACCACGGCATCAGAATCCTGATCGCCAAGATAACACCGGCGCCGAAATCCCGACATGACTCCGGATGCCGAGATCCCGGCAGTCGGCATCCCGATTGTAAGGACACCGGGGAAAGGTATCAACCAGGGGGGAGAGAGTTAGGTTTAGGCAGCCCGGGGGGACTTAGAGTTACACTGCCGGAGGGGGGAGGTTAGGGATAGGCTCTGGGCTGGGGGGGTTAGGTTTTGGCACCACCGGGGAGGTGGATGGGTTAGGCACTAAGGGGTGAGGGTTAGGGTGCGGGGTAGGGAGGGTTAGTATAAGGGCGCAGGAAAAGAGGGTTAGGGGGTAAGTAAGATAGGGGAACATTACTTACCGTACCCCTGTCGGGATTTGAACCATCGGGATGCCGCTGTCAGTGTACTGACAGCCGGCATCCCGTCCATCGGTATTTCATACCGATTCCTTCAGATAGCCATTCTGATCCCATACAGTCAGGTGCATAAATATTGGGACAATGACAGAATTTTCATATTATGGCCTCTATTCACCACCACAATGGCTTTGAAATGAAACAAACAAGATGTGCTTTAACTGCAGACTTTCAGATTTAATTTGAGGGTAATTACATCCAAATCAGGTGAACAGTGTAGAAATTGTAGAAACGGTTTCTATATGTGCCTCCCACTTTTTAAGGGGCCAAAAGTAATGGGACAAACTAAACAATCCTAAATCTAACTTTCACTTTTTAATACTTTGTTGCAAATCCTTTGCAGGCAATTACAGCCTGAAGTCTGGAACGCATAGACATCACCAGACGCTGGGTTTCATCCCTGGTGATGCTCTGCCAGGCCTCTACTGCAAATGTCTTCAGTTGCTGCTTGTTCTTGGGACATTTTCCCTTCAGTTTTGTCTTCATCAAGTGAAATGCATGCTCAATCGGATTCAGGTCAGGGGATTGACTTGGCCATTGCATAACATTCCACTTTTTAGCCTTTAAAAACTCTTTGGATGCTTTTGCAGTATGCTTCGGGTCATTGTCCACCTGCACTGTGAAGCGCCGTCCAATGAGTTCTGAAGCATTTGACTGAATATGAGCATATAATATTGCCCGAAACACCTCAAAATTCATTCTGCTGCTTTTGTCAGCAGTCACATCATCAATAAATACAAGGGAACCAGTTCCATTGGCAGCCATACATGCCCACGCCATGACACTACCACCACCATGCTTCACTGATGAGGTGGTATGTTTTGGATCATGAGCAGTTCCTTTCCTTCTCCATACTCTTCTCTTCCCATCACTCTGGTACAAGTTGATCTTTGTCTCATCTGTCCATAGGATGTTGTTCCAGAACTGTAATGGCTTTTTTACATGTTGTTTGGCAAACTCTAATCTGGTATTCCTGTTTTTGTGGCTCACCAATGGATTACATCTTGTGGTGAACCCTCTATATTCACTCTTGTGAAGTCTTCTCTTGACTGTTGACTTTGACACATATACACCTACCTCCTGGAGAGTGTTCTTGATTTGGCCAACTGTTGTGAAGGGGTTTTTCTTCACCAGGGAAATAATTCTTCTGTCATCCACCACAGTTGTTTTCCGTGGTCTTCCAGGTCTTTTGGTGTTGCTGAGCTCTCCGGTGCGTTCTTTCTTATTAAGAATGTTCCAAACGGTTGATTTGGCTGCACCTAATGTTTTTGCTATCTCTCTGATGGGTTTGTTTTGATTTTTCAGCCTAATGATGGCTTGCTTCACTGATAGTGACAGCTCTTTGGATCTCATATTGAGAGTCGACAGCAACTGATTCCAAATGCAAATGTCACACCTAGAATCAACTCCAGACCTTTTACCTGCTTAATTGATAATGAAATAACAAGGGAATAGCCCACACCTGTCCATGAAATAGCTTTTGAGTTGATAGTCCCATTACTTTTGGCCCCTTAAAAAGTGGGAGGCACATATAGAAACTGTTGTAATTCCTACACCGTTCACCTGATTTGGATGCAATTACCCTCAAATTAAATCTGAAAGTCTGCAGTTAAAGCACATCTTGTTTGTTTCACTTCAAAACCATTGTGGTGGTGAATAGAGGCCAAAATATGAAAATTCTGTCAATGTCACAATATTTATGCACCTGACTGTATGTATTCAGATACAATTGGTCAACATACTGTAGATAATCAGCAAGTGCCAATGGCATGAACATGGGGTTAGTAAATACACTCACCCCTGTCAGGTCTCCTTAGTCCACACACACACTACTCCTACCAGCACAACCACACACACACATAAATTGTTTCTCCTCAACAATAAGGCATAACAGACACCTTACCTGGCTCCATCCGCTTGCAGCAGCAGTTCCTCGTGTTGCTTAGCGGGCCTCCTATGTGAGTGACAGGCTGGCAGCACTGGAGGGAAGGAGGGGAATGCAGGTGAGAGAAAGGGCTGCTACCACTGCTGCTGAGAGGTGAGATTGAAGTGCCGGGGGCTGGGGGAGATCCGGAGGCTTGCAGGGACTGAAAGAGGTGGATTCAGCGCCCTTAGGGAGCTGCCTAAAGCTGCCAAAAAGTAGAATCCACACAAAAAGCCAAATCTATACTAAATTTACACAAGTAATGGGATCCACACAAAAAGTTTTCTACAAAAAGTAAATTTTTAAAAAGCCATATCCGCACTAAGGGCCTGATTCAGACCCGGTCGCAAAGCCACAATCGCACGCTGTGGCCGATAGTCACCCGTCTGCGCATGCATTGCAGTGCGCGTACACGAGCCAGTCACTGCGATCGTGAATCGTGCGCTTGTAGCACAAAGATTGAATGCTACTTTGAGTGACAGATAGTGCCGTTTGTGGGTGGTAACGGGAAGGTTCTGGAAAACGGGGGTGTGGATGAGCAAATGCAGGCGTGTCTAAGTGTCAAAACGGCATTCTTTGGGTGTGCATAATTAGCATGGAAGCGTCATTGTACACGTCACCTGGTTGTATTTCAGCCTGCAGTGAACGCAGTTCTTGCGGTGGGGTAGGGTCTACTTCAAGGGCTGCGAGCAGCTCCGATGGCTCTCGATGTTACTGAATAATCCTACACTTCCTGGAGATGACGTGTGCTAAGAAAGAAAAGTGGGCGTCATTACACCGGCGTGCGATCACTCTGCCATTTCTCATAGAGGGCGTCCTTAAGCCTGGCCGTGCGATCACGGAATTTGAATACCCGGCCCCTGAAGGCTGCGAAAGTGCGCTGTGTTGCGTCCGCCTTTGAATCGCCCCCTAAATCCACAAAGCCACACCTGGCTGTGCACTAAATTCACAAAAACACACCCAGTCCCAGGACTGGGACTATAAATTGTCCCAGGCATTTAAAGTACACAGGTCCACATCGGCAACCGCGCCTGACTCCTGGCATCTAGATGCCCCAGTATGCGCGATATGACATCATGATGTCATCCCTTATATCCATCCCGTCGAGCAAAAATTAAAGTTATTATTGATAAGGTGCACATATTTCCTGTCTGTTGGGCCTAAGCTGTCTCCATAGGATTGCTGAGCAGATGGAGGGGCTGTGCTAGCGGGGTCTGACCATCGAGCTATTTACCATATGCCAGATGACATGATCAGCTCTGTCCAGATCCATATTAAATTCACACATACACACCATAAAATTAAGTTTTTTCGGGGGGTTTACTGCATTTCTCATGTGTACCAAACTCAGTAATGCGATACATTTTGGAGTTTGGACCCATAGGTAACACCATCTTTAGATGGCGTTACCCAGTAGAAGCCTATGTGCTTCTTTTCGCGACGCCCCCTGAGAGGGATCCTATCATATCAGCTACCCCTGCGATGCGCACGTCATTGCACATACTTAGTACATCCCATCCACAATCCCTTGTGGAATCCACACAAAATCATCCCCATCAATACAAAGTTTGTGCAAACACACCTAACTTCACACTAAGGGGCATATCCAATTGGGTGCGAGGTTTAGCGAGGTAAAAACCTTGCGCTCAATTTTGGATTACCGCGGTTATGTGCGCTCCCGATACCCGTGATATCCAATAAAAGGAAAGTGGTCGCATGGTTTTCAGCTCTGAAAACCCTGCGGAGCGTAAATAAAAATGAGACATATAAAAAGCCTGCCCGCAATTGGATATGCCCCTAAATCTACATATAGACACCTAGATTCACTCTAAACTCACACAAACATTTCTAGATCAGCATTAGTACCCTTTGACTAATGAAAAGTTACAGATCTACAGATGCGCCTACGTTCATTGTGGCCAATCGCGGCACAAACCCTGAGTCGCACCACGGTACGCTATGGAGCATCCCCGATCGCGGGAATGCATCTCCACTAAGTCCTATGGACACACAAATGCGCATCCGCGATCGCAGGAGTGCGTCTCCATTAAGTCCTATGGTGACGCGAATGCGCATCTCCGATCACGGGAGTCTGTCTCGCGCCATGCGTGGCTCGAGATGCTGCGCTTCGGACAAGGATGTAGCTGGGCAGATCTGTATTACCATTATATCACCTTATTGGCACACAGACATATCTATATGATTACAAAGTTACATGATGGAGTCATAAATGTATGTTTAATTCAACTCAGCAATTAGATAACAAATATCACACAGGCAATATTACATTAATATGCATATTAGATATTTCTATTTCTAAATAACATAATCAGCGGGAACTACCCTTTATCCTTATTACCTTTATACAACTAGCACAGTACATACACCTTTCTGGTTGTTGGTATTATATTACAGTCTTAGCTCTTCCTGGTGTACTGAGGACACGTAAAGCTCATGTACGAGGATGGTTCACTAAATAAGGTAACAAGACCTCTCAATGCGTAAATGTATTCAACTCGTACATACCGTATATATGTGTAATCAATAGTACGGCTTTGGTACATATTATTTTTCCACATAGTCCCCATACTTGTCTAAACATTTGTTCCAACGGTACAGCAAGGCATCTATCCTGGCATAGAACAAATCAGTGTCAAGTGCCTGAAGACAGGACATGACGGCTTTCTGAATTTCACCGTCGGTTGCTAATCACCTTCCACCCAGGTGCTTCTTCAATGGTCCAAAATGATGGAAATCACTCTGTGCTTGGTCAGGGCTGTGGAGAGCATGGTCCAGTTCCTCCCAATGGTAGCACCATAACAACTCACACGTGTGGTTGGATGAGTGTGGCCTGGGGTTATAGTGCAGCAATACGACACTGGTTTCCAGCAACTCAGATTGCTTTTGACAGATTGCCCTCTGCATCCGGATCAACGTGTCACAATAGCAGACAGCATTCACAATATCTCCCTTAGGGAAATCAACAAGAATCACGCCATTGTGGTCCCAAAATTCTGTCGCCATGACCATCTTTGCTGATGGAGTTGTTTTGAATATCTTTGAAGGTAGGGACAATGCATGTCTCCATTTCATGGATGACGTTTCATCGCCTTTAACAATATGCTGCAAGAACTGTACTCCCTCCTCATGGTACCGTGTCAACTACACGAGAGACAATCCCATCCCATTAGTTTTGTGAGCTTCTGTGAGTTGATTAGGTACCCAGTGTGAACACTTTTTCCTGTACACCAATTGCTCATGAACAATGCTGTGCACAGTACCCACTGAGATGTTCAGTTTGTCAGCAATATCACTAATTCAAATGCGTCTGTCCTCCTGAATCAGACCTTCAATGCGGCACAAATTGTCACCTATGGTGAACGTGCTTGGCCGGCCGGATCGCTGCTTATCTTGAATGTCTGCTCTGCTGTTATCAAAGGCAGTGTGCCAAGCCTGTTTCCGTGATGTGGCATTATCACCGTACACCTCGACAATTTGGCTATGAATTTCAGCTGCTGATGTGTCCTTTAGATGCAGAAACCTGATCACATTAGGCACCTCAATGTTTGACCATGTTCACGCCAGTCCCACCATCTTACAACTGATGTTGGGACAGTGGGCCTGATTCAGAGCCGGACGCTCTGACCAGAGCGCTCGCTCTGAATCAGGGCCCTCCTACCTAAAAATGGGACCATGAGAACGCCTCCATCTGGGCAGCAACGCCCCCGGCATGCCCACCAAAGGGGGCGTGCTGTCACTCACCATCGACAGCACGCCCCCTTTTGTGCGAGACCCATAGTGACAGCTTGGCAGTCGCTATGCGGGTCTCGCGCATGCGCACGATGGAGCTCCCTCCGTCATGCGCATGCGTATTAGAGCACCATCGACCCACTTGCGAGCGCTCAGCGCTCGCGAGCGGGTCTGAATTAGGCCCAGTATCACTGATATGAGGTGCTGTCTAATGGCCGTGAAGGAAAGCAGTGGACTACCTGCTCTGGCCTGGTGAGAAATAAGAATGAAATAGAGAACATTACACATGTGAGAGGTCTTGTTGCCTCACTTATTGAACCACTCTTGTAAATTCAAATGTGGCAAACAGGCAAGGGTTTAAAGCAGTTAAAACCTTTTACTGGACCAGTGTAGCTGTTAAACATTTTGGTCCCCCACGATTCTTGAGTGCTCCTGAGGTAGAAGCTTAGAACAGTTGACTGTATACAGCAGCTGCTATTATATACCATAACTCATGAACATTATTTAAAAATGGCTGGATACAGTGGTGTATTAATAAAGGGTGCAGGATATGTAGGGGACACGGGTGCCCGAACCAGGGGTGCACCGTACCGCCCACCCTGCACCCACCATTTGCCTCCAATCAGAATACATATGTAATGTGGACTGCAGAAGAATGACTGATATGACATAGAAAAAGTCGAATGTGTGAGTGTCCATACTGCATTGGCGCAACTTTTGGTTCCACCCACCCCCCTGCCTCCCATTCTGCAACAGTCTCTTCAGCTCTGTGGCTTCCTCCCAGCTTCCCTGCTTCAACACCATCAGGTTCTGATTCTTCCTAATTCTCTGTGATAAGGGGGAGGTTCTTATCGGCTCTTCCTAAATGTATCCCAGACTTCACCCCAAAAGAAGAACAGAAGACCCCCCCCCCTCTCTGGTTAATGTACTCCTCTGAGATCTCTGGGGGTTACTGAAAGCTTTCCCCTCCAGCACTGGAAGCCTGTGGACCTTGTTCTGCATGGTGCTTGGCATGAATGAACCCTTAGGTGAAGAATCCAACTTGATCCCTGGGGGTCACACAGCAGAGTAAATGGAATCTTTAGAAGTAAGAATAGGTTCACAGAGATAGTCACTCTGGCTGATCCATTGCTAGTTCACGGTGTGACTAATTCAAGATCCGTAAAACAGCCATGCTTTTAGTAATGGGGATGTCAAAAGTCAACATTTAAACCAGTACACACAGCTGAGTATAGTTAATCTGTCAACTTCCTTCTCTAATTACTGTACTTACTGCTACCATTTAGGAAATGCAATCCTGCCTCCACCCAGTGAGCCTCCTGTAGCTGCACAATTTCACCATACATCCAATACAAAACGCAGCACACTGACTGGAGTACACAGACTACACCAGGCAGATGATCTGTAAGTCATGCAGAGGAGACATTCCATAAAAAGACATAATAGTTTGAGTGGACCAGTCTCAAGACCAGAGGAAACTGTTGCATGTCCCCATAAAGATTCAGGATTGAAAATCAGCAGCTTGACAGTGTCTGAATTACTTCTACAGTGATTGAGTGATGCATATACATACAGCAGCACCATGTGCCAGCACCAAGCTGTCTTTTCATCACTCACAATCACAACACAGTAGCTTAGAGGGGTCAGCACTGAGATGTCAATTGCTTTGTCGGTCGGCTAGTTTCTTAAAATGCCCCTGCCTGGGTATAAAGCAAGATGCATTCAAGACCTGTAGTCCACTCCACATTTGTGGTTTTGCAAGTTTTGTTGTTGCTTATTTTTTGTTGCAGAAATTTGGAGAGGTGCTCTTCCAGGACACATCGGGACTTATCCGCCACCTATTCTTGCCACTCAGCAAGAATAGGTGGCGTGATACCAAGCGTCCCCGGAGGATACGGGCTGGCAGTCGGAGTGGAGGCTGGGATTGAGACGCGGTTGAATCATCATCATCACTGCACAGGTGAGCCGCTACTACACTGTCTCTCCGTGGATATAGCCTTCTCCGACACTTACCCGCTTTTACCCACCTGGATATGGATACTATTACATTTGCCCAAACGGAGTTATAATAAATGTCCTCCAGGATTTCCTACCTTATGGACCAGGCTGATTGATTGAATACCCGGCAAGCACATTGGTGAGATTACCGTAATAGGAACATACGGACAATGGGCCTGATTCAGACCCGGTTGTAAGCGATGAGCACTCGCAACAGGGTCGATGTTTGCCCACTGGGCATGCGCACGACCCACAAGGGTCTCGTCGCAAGCCCGATGGTCGCGATGGTCAAGACCATCGCGACCATCAACCTGGCTGCTCGCAATAGCTGTGGGTGGTCAAAAAAAACGCCGTGATTCAGAGCGAGCGCTCGTTCAGAGCGTCCGTCTCTGAATCAGGCCCAGTGTGTATTCCTACAGATTATTACCCCAGTGAACTGGATGCTAGATTATTTCTCTTATTGAGATTATCTATGAGAAATATTTATATTTAGACACCATTCTTATATATTTTTACATATTTTTTGGATTCACCTCTCTCAGTAGCTCATTTTGGATATTTTTGTGATATTGTATTTTACAATTAAATCATTGCATTTTTGCATTATTTGATGTTTTTAATGTGATACATTCTTGACCGGTCAATTTGATTTTTTATTTTCAGTAAAGATTTACATTTAATACAATGGTGTGTTGATTGTATATTCATTTATATCAATCCTCTTGTAGTTTAATTAGCGCAGAGATTTTTTTCACAGAATTTTGGTAACAACCAGATTTAAAATTGTGCCGCCTCCCTGTTTGCAATTACCTGGCCATATCTGCTGAAGCCTTGGCCTTAAAAGATAATCAGGCAGACGCAGACAGTATGATTGAGGTGCATAGAAATTCTGGTTGCCTGTGGCTCATAAACAGTGTGCTGTCAGGGACCTAGCAAATATTAGAATTTATTTGCATACTGCTTGGCATGCTGAGGGGGAAGTTAAAGGTGAAATTGGAGCCACCAGAGAGTCCTGTCATATTGAGGATAACCACTCTCAGCTGAGACAAATACATAATGTTGTAATGGGCATACTGATATAAACTGAAATGGAGATAATTGGTAAAAATAATTCTTCCAACATTCCAGTGCAAAAAGCTTACTGAACACATCCTCGATCTACTGCCTGTTGTATTTCAGGTGAAGCACATTGCCAGACAATGTAATAAAATGCTTAACACATAGAAAGGTGACACACGTTTAAAACTACTGCTGATGCCCATTCGCTATCATAATTCATTTAGACCATAAAGAACACTAAACCAAATAGTCTTTTCAGTGACAAACTGCTAAATGCATGTAATTGAAAGCAGTGTTGCAGTAGCGCACTGATGGAGGGTTTCTGAGTACCCAGAATTGCCCCCTGAGGAACTGATTTTTTTCCCAGGTTGTTGTTGCCTTTTAAATGATTGCCGCTTTAAAACATCATGCCGACTCGCCGTAATCAAGGTGATGCCTGCATCTCGAAGGCTATTAGATCTACCCCATAAAGTTAATTTAGGACATGCCTTTCCCAATTCTAAGGGGTATATTTATCAAACTAATACTGTCCTTAAAACATGTGGAAACAGCTGTTTCCGCTTGTTTAAGGACAGAATTAACTATTACTAGAATCAAATAAGATACAAATATACTGTTTTCTGGTCACCAGCCCCAGCAGGAGCCATTCCTATAGTTTTCTACAGGAACATTATATAACAAGTTGCACGGATGAGGCCGAACGCGCAAGTAAAGTGATCCCATTACCGATGACTTTGCTTACTACTTGTTTTATCTCTCGGTAGCTGCGGGTGGCTCGCAATTTTTCGGATAACCCCTCGCACCCCCGGGAAAGTATGCACTTCTCCCGCATTCTACCCACTTCCTAGTGAAGTGGGCAGAATGTGGAGAATTTACGCGCGGATCGGCGGGTCCGTGAGTAGGGGGTGTGGCCTAATGACGCGATTCTGTGATAATTGTGTCATTTGGCTCCACCCCTTAGTCAGACATACAGGATTTGCTGCATTTTATCATGAGGGGGGGGGGCTTAATTATGTGGATCTTCTGCCCCGCCCCCACCTCTACCCACCAGCGTCTCCTCTCTGGGCAACTCCCGGAGAGGAAAATGTGAATGTCAGAAAGTATTCTTTACTTGTTACTGATTGCCGGGATCGGTTCTTACCAAAGCCTGGCCAATCATGGCGACTGAGCGTCATACATACCCTTGAAAAATATACTTTATTTATGTGATATGTGGTGATGTGGAATTTTTATTTTCAATAGCATTTTACAAATATGCCCCACTGCATAAATATTCCAATCTGCCCCACTGCAGTGCAACATGGTTTTGCCAAGGTGCAAATTTGCTTTTCTTTTTTTTTTTTGCTTTTCTCTGGATTACCCCCTTTGTTTTTAGGTATTGAACTCTTTATGGTTTTTCACATAGAAAAGAAAAACATACATCACTTGGAGTCCAAATATTCCAAATAAATATTACTAACAATATTACATTAATAAAAGTAGTTCTAAAAGTAAGTAAATAAAATAAAGATATCTCATCTAATAAGCTAAATATATGATTAATTTCCTGGAACTTAGTTATGTTTAACGTTTGATTGTGTATAATTGTACATTTCTGATTGACACATGACATTTGACAGAAATATGTTAAGGATAAATGGATTTATATCACCTTATTTGTCTAACTGACCTTTAACATGGAACGGTGTACTAGTTGTACACCTTCAATTTAATTCAGTTTAGCCTCAGTGGCACGAAAGCTTGCCATGTAATGTTTTCTAGTTAGCCATTTACAGTATCACTTTAATAACACAGTACTTTTTACTACACAAATGTTTCTATTACCAGATTATTTTTATCACTTAGAATTTAACCAGCATGCTAATAATGATTTGCTCATTAAATATATGAGGATACACAGCACATTTAGTTTTGCAGCTCCAATCTGTCCCTCTACTGCATGTATATCAGCACTAACACCTCAAATGCACCTGGATGTTATAAAAACTGTCTTAGTATACATACCATCCAGCATTTGTTTTGTGGGAATTTGTTTTGCGGGAATCGGGACACGTTACTGAGAGTATGACAAGAGGGCATGGTCAGTGCTTGTGAAGCGCTAAACCAACTCACCATTCAGTGTCGGACTGGAGCATGAAGGGTCCACCGGAGGATGCAGTGGTGGTAGAGGCCCATGCTTTGGGGTGTGGTCAGTTACCACAGGGCTTGAGGCCAACCCCCACAGAGGCTTGGACAGACATTAGAGACCATGTAACTGACCCTCTAATAGAGTAACAATATATAATTCAAGTGCATAGTC